>VMDO01003110.1:0-150757 GCA_007922755.1 Pedetes capensis
ATAGTAAAAGATAGAGAAGACTTGGATGGGAAACTTAGATAGGAAGGGGGGAGGGGGGAAACATAGAGGAGGGTAAGGGGTAACCTATATGAATAATGCTTATCAAATTGCATATATGAAAATTGTCACAACGAAAAGCATGTCAAAATGAATCACATTATGATGTACATTAAAAATTTCTAATAAAAAAAAGAAAGAATTAAATCAAAAATTGGGTAAATTTCCAAGGAAAAGGAGCTTATTTGAATTCTAGACTTAAGAATTTAAACATGGTGGTGTTTTTCTGTAATCCCAGCACCTGGGAGGCAGGAGGATTGACCCAAATTTGAGGCGAGCCTGGGATGCATAGAGTGTTCTAGGCCAGCATGGGTTACATAGCAAGACCCTGCCTCAAAAAACAAAATAAAAAAAATAAAAAATAAAAAACAAAAAAAACCTTAATTTAATTTAAGGGAGGATTTTTTTTTTTTTTTTTTTTTTTTTTTTTTTTGTGGTACTGGGGGTTGAACCCAGGACCTCGCACCTGCATGCTCTGCAAGTGCTGGATCACTGAGCTGCACCCCCAGCCCATTTTTTACTTTTGAGACAGGGTCTTAGTAAATTACGCAGACTGCCTCTGGTCTCGAACTTGCGATCCTCCTGCCTCTGCCTCCCAAGCTGCTGGGATTACAGGCGTCTGCCACCACGCCTGGCTAAGGGGGGATTTTTGAATGTTTCCTACAGATAACAATTGGAAGGCGCAACATCTGAATTTTTCTAAACTCCTCTCTATATTCTAAATAAAATCCAAGTAATCTTATTAATTTTTTAAAAAAACTTTGTTACCAAAAGACAGTTAAACCAGGACAAAAATAATGGAGAAAATAAAACTAGCTTGTTTTTGCAAATTGGATTCTTAAGTGGTATCTCAATCTTAAAGTGACATAAAAAAATAAAGCCTTACTAGGTAAAATTTTTCTAAACATAATTTAGAAAGATGAATCATTTTTTCTCAGAATTTTTACCTAGTAGTCTCAAAATATTTGTTTAAATTTTGTACTTTTCCCAAATCTTTTTTTATGGTTAAATTTTTTATTAGTAATATTTTCTGTACTTTGACACCATTTTTTATTTCTCATCTTGTTAGTCATCAAGATTTGAACCCTAGATTTAGAAACCCTTGATAATTCTTGCTCATAAATGGTTTAATATGGTGATTTCCCCACTCTATCACTTTTTCCAAATTTATCAATTAGTATTCTATTGTAAAAAAAGAGTCCTGTTTTTCCTCTCATGGATAAATTCCTGCTTTCTTATAATGGCTTAAAATTATTTATTTATTTATTTTTCTCCCTTTATTTGTAAATGTTGGTGGGGTACAGTGTAATACAGTATTGGTTTTTTCCATTATGCAATTATTACATCACTTTTGGTTACACTTTAACAACGTTTATGGAGCCTTTTAACTAATATGTAGTAAAACTCATATGCATATTTGGGTTATATTCCTCTAATTTTTCTCATGTACTCATGAAGTTGCATCATTTACATTGAGTATCCTCTCCCCCTTTACCTCTCTATATTGATTCTCCTCCCCATCCCATCTTCCACATGTTTGCTTGCCTTTGCTAGTTCCCTTCCTTCTTCTTTTTACTCTTTATATTGTCTCTTCTTCACTAAGTTTATCTGGGCATTTTTATATATCAATGTATATATAGGATTTTTTCCCACATTAGTAAGAACATATGGTATTTCTCTTTTTCAGCTTGTGTTCATATTAGTAATTTTTAATGTACAACTTATGGGTCTTATTATGACATTTCCTTACATGCACTTCCTTGTACTTTGCTCATGTTAACTTCCCCCTTACCCTCCCATAACTCTCCTCCTCCACCAATGGTCTCCTTTCTACTTTTATGTATTTTTCCCAAATACTTTTATAAAATGATAGAAACTTTATTTAAATATCTGGTTGTAAGATAATGAGAGGCTGGAGTTTATCTCAGTCAGTAGAGTGCTGCACTGCACTCTGAAGACCCAGGTTTGATCGTGAATACTGCAAAAATGGGAGAAGGAATGGAAGTCCACTCTCAAAGCAATCCAGAAACAATCAGCCTTTGAAAACCCTATGAGGGTCTCTATAAGTTGGAAGCAACTTGACTATACCTCACAACAACAAACAAGATGATGAAGCAATTATTCGTATTTAAAAAGTACTCTAGTCAGCTGGAAACTGAAGAAGGGCTTCAAAAGATTCAAAAGTAAGAAATGACTTAGAATGTTTTCTAAATTTTTTTCAAACAAGATTTATAGCCCCCTCCACCAAGGAGAGTTGTTATAGGTTTGTGAAATTTCATCAGTGTAGTCAATGAGGAAAGAAATCTCTATATATATGTATTTCACTGTGTACAAAGAATTTATGAAGACTCATAACACAGTAAGTGCTTTTTCAAATTGAATTCTAAAGTTTTATTCATTTGCTTCTATTTGTTATTGTTGTTAGGTGCCATAGAGTTGGATCCAATTCAAAGGGAGCCTCACAGAGTTTTCAATGGTTGATTGTTTTCAATGGCTGGTTGTTTGGGGATTGCTTTGGGAGTAGATTTCCACATCCTTTTCCCACTTTTATGGTGCTTGGGATAAAACCTGAGTCCTCAGAGAGTGCTGAGCAGAACTCTACCAACTGAGCTAAACTCCAGCCCTTACTTCTATTTGTTGTTGTTGTGTTAGGTGCTGTCGAGTCAGTATCTGACTCATAGCGACCCTCATAAGGTTTTCAATGGCTGACTCTTTCGGGATTGCCTTGGGAGTGGATTGCCAGGTCCTTCTCCCATTTTTGCAGTGCTGGGAATTGAACTCAGAACCTCAGAGACTGCAGCACAGCGCTCTACCAATTGAGCTAAATCCCAGCCCTTACTTCTATTTGGGGTCCTCCAAATTTGAAGGCAAGTTTGCAAGTCTGATGAAATAGAAAGGGCACATGGGATTCTTATCCTAACTGGTCCCTACAAACTGTATCAAACTAGATAAGCAAGTTTAGTTCTCCATCACCTTTCACTGAAAATGGGGAGATTACACTAAAGTTTTTCTCCTGTTGCCATCATTTTGTGACTATGTCTAAAAAATACAGCATGGTTTCAGCACCATGGACAGTCACAATGAGCAACAAGGCTGTTGAACTTAAACAGAAAAAACAATAGGGTTGTTTCAAAAGTTGTTGTAGCAAAAGTTCACGGCCCGTTTTAATATTTCAAGTTAATGCAGTATTTATAATAAGGAATTTTTTCTATTTTCATTTTTTAAACACCTTTCAAAATGATGCATATCTTGTAATAGAAATTTGCCTGGAGAAAAGAATATGTCTTTATTTATCTAAATGTTCCAATTAACAGTGATTGAAGATTTGTACGTAAAATGCCTCAGGGGATATAAACTACACCAAAAGGTTATTTAAAACGTGAAGTGCATTAAATTTTATGTTTCTGTGCTCTTCAATTGAATGATACTAGTATGAAAAGAATGAACAGTTATAAGTCTATCAACTTGAAAAGTTGGGTGCAAATATTTTAAATCAATTTTAATAATTCTAATGCTATCATAATATATATTTAAATCTACAATCAATGTCACTTAAAATATTTTAGAGTCCACTGTCTTCACCAAAGAAAGGGAAAATATATTAGGGATGCTAACACCCCTTTCTATCCATCATTAATATTTGAAAATGAATGGAATAAGGTTAATATGAAAATCTATTCTAAAATCCTTCAAGGCCAAAGAGAGTAAAGGAGTCCATCAAAAAATTATCATATATCCTTAAATATGTACACTGATGGAGTAAAATGCCACCCAAGTTTCCTTAATGATGATTTGTTGTTGTTGTTGTTGTTAGGTGTAATCAAGTCAGTATTCGACTCATAGTGACTCTACATACAACAGGCAAAACACTATTGTCAGTGCTTCTCTGTTGTTCATAGAGTTTTCGATGGTGGATTGATTTTTGGGAGTGGGTTGCTGGGTCCTTCTCCCAAGCCTACAGTATGTGGTGTTCCCAAGTGGTTTCCCATCCAACTACTAACCAGGCCTGACCGTGCTTAGCCTCTGAGATCTGATGGGATCAGATGCGACAGGGCTATGGCTGCAGGCTTAATAATGATGGAAAAGGCAATAAAAGAGGAAGGTCTATGGGAAAAGGGTGGTTTGGTTTTATGCACATGATCATTTCTATATTTATTCTAATAGTGTGCTATTTGGAAACATTGTTATGTGTTAGGGCTACAACAATGAAGAAATACAGTTCTCATTAACACTGAAATTCTTGCTGGGACAATAGTTCCACATTTGTTGGGTTATGCAAGGAAGAGAGTAAATGTAGAGGCAGCAGGGAAGCTTGCTGAACCTCTAAAGAGGAATAGCCTTCTACTCCACAAGGTGGAAGGGAAATTAAGAGAGAGAAAAGAGAGATAGCTGTGTATTTTTGCAAATGGGAGTTTTCCTGGTCCTTATCATTTTAGAAGGATGTCCCCAGCACACAAAGAAATTAAGAAAGGAAAAATAAAGGCACAGACTTATGCATACAATGATGACACAGAGATGGTCCAATCTGAGCCCTAAACTTGTCAGATTTGTACACTTTGAGGTTAATTGGGGAAAGAACTAATTTGATAAAATGAATTTTAAAAAGAGGTAAAATCCAGGCATGGTGGTGGGTGCCTATAATCCCAGCACTCAGGAGGCTGAGGTAGGAGGATCATGAGTTTGAGGTCAGCCTGGACTACATAGGAACATTTTGTATAAAAAATAATAAAGAAATTATTATAATAAATAAGAAAGAAGGAAGGAAAGAAAGAAAGAAAGAAAGAAAGAAAGAAAGAAAGAAAGAAAGAAAGAAAGAAAGAAGAAATTGATTCTCTTCCCTAGAGGACAACTGTGTGATTTTCTATTTAACTTTCCATTTGTAGGAAAAGTTATGATAACATAATTTTTACATCTGTGTAAATACGTGCCATTATCTTTTTAGTAGATGTTTTCTCAGAAATAGTCACCATTCAAAAAATAATCAAGCCAGTCTTGATATTAAAAAGATAAGGACCTACTTATGATAAAGGGAATGGAATATATTTGTATTACACACAGGTAAACCGGATAGTTTAAAATTCTGAAATTTGTATGTGATATAGTAATATGCAGTATTATCTGATAAGGCAGAATTAGAGCAAATATTGTCTTAGTACATTATAACCATGCGAAAAAACCCAACACAACTAGCTTAATGAATCACCATTGTTATGGATCAGTATCAGTATACAAAAAATGTAGCCAATAAATGGCTAATGTTTATTAATTTTCAAGGTTTTCTACACAAGAAAACTGATGATGTTTCATAGAAAAATTGATTTAAGCCATGATGCTATTGATTTGTTTACCTAAACAGTTTCACTTTTTAATTTATTAAAGAAATAATATTTAATTGATAATCCAATTTTTCTATGTGAAAACCTAAATAGGAAAGAATTATCACCACCTCCACACACAATGTGTAGCAAAGCAATACTCCTAGTGTATGAGCCATCTAGCTTAACAACTGTGACCTGAATAAAACAACAAATTGGATCAAACTCCCTTTCTTATTCTTAAAATACTACACCACTGATTGTGATTTCATTTCTTTATTTGTTGAATATTTACCGAGTAGTTACCATTTTTTCCTGTCTACCATGTAATGGGGTAGATGAGACTGTGAAAAAAATATAAGTTTCCACCCTTGACTTCAGGAGCTTACACTGTAATTGAAGAGCTTATCTGGTAGGTCCTCCTGGCAATTGACATAAGCAGTAAATTTTACCATTTATTTTTCAATTTGGATATAATCTCTATTTTATCTCCTGTCCATTAGGCTATTATTTTCTTAAGGGCAGAAACATTCACAGCTTCCATGTAACAACTCCTCCAATTCCCAGGGTGCACACCCCACATACACAATAGAAAATTGAATGTTTTTTCTGATATGAAATAGTGAAGAGAAACCAGTTCCTTAAAAAGTCTGTTAATAGGGAAATATACTCAGGAATTGGGATTCTTTTTGAGTGTTTTCATAATTCATCACTCAGCAAAAATATAAATTATATTTTTTAAAACTCAAAATACTATGCAGCAAAGAGATTTCCCTACAAATAAATACATTTTAAAACAGTGTTAATATCTTCTTCACAAATCATTCTATTTGGCTAGGCTGATATGACAGGTAATTTATTATAAATTAAAATTCATCCCTTGCAGTTAATTTCCTTTAAAAACAAATCAAAATGCACACCACCACTCTTAAGCATATATTTCTAGCTAATTGTCAGCTGATAACTGAATGCCAAATCCATGCATTTTGCTTAAGAGAAACTAAATTTAACCACTTTCCAAGGTTTGGAGTACTAAAATAACCACTACCTTTAAAGTCACAAAATATGGTTCAAGACTCAACTTTACCGCACACTAGTTGTTATGGACTGAATGTTTAAGTCCTCCCAAAATTCATATGTTGAACTCCTCACCCCCAAGAGGATGGTATTAGAAAGTTGGCCTTTTGGGAGGTGATTTGGTCATAGGGATGGAACCCTCCTGAATGAGATTAGTCCCTTTATAGGAGAGACTTAGGAGAGACCCTTCACTCCTCCATCAGCTGAGGACAGTGAAAGACAGCTATCTAGGAGGAAAACATTAAATCAGCTAGCACTTTGATCTTGGGCTTTCTGGCCTCCAGAACTGTGAGAAATAAATTTCTGCTGCTTATAAGCCACCTAGTCTATGGTATTTTGTTATAGCAGCCCAAATAGACTAAGACACTAACCATCTGATCTTGGCAATTCATCTAAATTCTTGGGGAATCAGAAATTGAGATGCAATGCCCTTTGTGCCCTCACTCCATTCCTAAAGGTTCTACTGTTTTAAGATTGTGACATTTACTGGAGCTCTAGTAATGCACTCATTCAAACCAAATGACATTTCACCTAACCACACATCACAACCAAGACAAGCTACATCACTATATATCATTTTTGTGATTGTATCTTGTGAACTTATCCACCTTTATGTGCATATATAATGAGGCAGGCAGCATTCTTATGAATCAGCAGAAGTTTCTACAAATTGGTAATTCAGATGGCCACCTTGATCTTTCAGGAGGAGTTGCTACTGTTCCTTTCCTTCTGGTTGAGAACATATGACATATTAGAATTAGTTGATTTGGGAAAGGTCAACAAGACTTTGAATATTTACAAAGATTCAGGGAGAGTATAGGAAAATCACCAGCTTTGGTGTAATATTTGGAGCTAGTAACATGTCTAATTGACACCCATCAAGTAGCAAGAGAAGGGATAGACCAAGAAACTGGAGGCAGAGAGGCTGGGTGGAAAGAGCCACCTTTACAGGGGCTGTGATCTCAGGTAGGAGAGACCCAGGCCAAAGGGACCCCACAGACAGAGAGTCAGATTAATAAATGTCTTGCCCTCACAATCTCTACTTCTGCTAGTCTCTGACCAATGCTTCTCATTGGACAAAACCAATTAGAAACTGAAACCAAGAGAGCTCTATTGATGTATTGCATACAAGTTGGCTTCCTGGAGCTCAGGATAGAGAATGGTCAAGAACTAAAGGGACAAAATAAAATCTAACAATCCTTTTTCCTCTACCTTGAAGTCAGACAGGTTCTCAAAGCATCCCTCTTTGCCTAAAGCTTCTTTAGTGATGCAATCAGTGCAAACTGCTAATATAGTGAGCTCATATATTATGTTGGATCCCTTACAAATTTTGACTATGCATTTAATGTTAAAATAATCTCCATTCCAACTCCAAGAACCTATTAGAACCCTGTAATGTACTCATCTGGGATAATTTTAGATCTCTACAGGATTTCACAAAGAATGTAAGCAGAGCAATTGCTTAAGTTGGAAGAAATGTCAATGTTAGTAAAGATTGATTTTCTATACTCTTTCTTTCTAATTAGTTGCTTTGGACATCAATGGGTTGCACACAAACAAAAAAAAACTATAATGATTTTTCTGATTAAGTAGCTCCAGCAGAGCAGAAAGGTTGGAGTACAGCATTATTAACTCTTTGATGGACTATGCATATAGAATCAGACTGAGCTATAGCCAGAGCTCCAGGGCATAGAAGAATAAAAGGAGATGATGGAAGGAAGGGTTCCAAAATGAAGATTTAACTTAAACTTCTATCCAGTAATGAAAGATGAATATCCATCAATGTAGAAAGAAAAATATTGCTAGTTGGGCATTTACTACCACATGCCACCCACTATATTAAGTACTTTCACATACCATCTCATTTAATCTACACAACAGCCCACTGAAACATTGTTATTTAGAGCACTTTACATATAACGAAAGCAATTTTCCTAAGACAGTATAAAACAAAATCAGAAAAATCCAATAAAAAGCCATAGTTTTTTGTTCTGTTTTTGTTTTTATTTTTGTTTTCATTTTTTGTAATACTTGGGGATTGAACTCAGGGCCTCACCCATGCTAGTAAGGTGCTCTGCCACTAAGCAGCACTCCCAAGCCCCCATTTTCTATTTTTTATTTTGAGAGAAGGTCTCCAAATTGCACAGGCTGCCTCTGGCCTTCAACTTGCAATCTTCCTGCCTCAGCCTCCCAAGTCACTAGGATTATAGGCATGTGCCACTGTGCCCAGCTGAGAGCCACAACTTTAAAAAAGATTCTACAACTGGATGCAACCTCATGCATAACTCCACTTTTTACTGTTTTTAACCATTATTTGTATCTTAGAAAGTGATAGGACACAAATAATCATGTATTATACCTATTTATAGCATCAGTCTAGAAAGGCATCATTTCTTCTAAATCAACTCCTTTTGAAAAATATTTTAAGTGGTGTCACAGCACTCAGAAGCATCTTAGGAAAAGAGTAAGCTCATGGAATCTTTACTATAGTTGTAGTTTTCTATCACTTCTCAACTCAGAATGGGCCTCTCTGTTTGTGCTTAGAAATCAAATCTCCCCAAGAGAAACTTCAGCAGAGACCACATCCTGTTCCTTTTGTGTTCTTTACAATAGCAAACACATTTAGGCACACAATTGGGATGAAATAAATACTTCTTCAATGAATAACCAACCTAACACGGTATCAGGTGGACAAGAGTCTTCAGAAAGAAAAACAAACTTTGGTTTACTTCCCCTGAAAGAAAGAATGAAACCCATCTTCTATCACTGCTAGTGCCACAGAACCTAATTTTGTTTCCACATGGGCCAAACACAAAGCACAAGGTAGTTGCCTTCTCTTGGGCCTTTCCTAATCCCATCAGACGTCCACTCAATACCCACCCTTCCCAAAAAAAATTTAGTTCAAAAGGAAAATCCAGGCTAAACCATGAAGAGAAAATATAGAGGGAAAAGAAGATAACACCTAATGTTAATTATATGCATACATAGTGCTTAACATCATATTTTTTCTCATTTAATCCCATAATAACCACTGTCCCATTTTACAAGTGAAGACACTGAAGCTTTGAGATGTTAAATAAGTTGCCCATGGTCACACAAGTAATAAGCAAGTGACGTAGTCGAGATGTGAACTTAAATTCTAGAAGATAATCATCAAAGAACAGCCTTAGATGGTGGGGGGGGGTGCCACATTTTTGCCTTGGGACCCTGAGGCCATCATTGAGATAAGTAATGCATGTGAGTCTGTCTTGCTAATGCATGTGAGTCTGTCTTGCTTACCTCCTTACACTAGTGAGGGCATCATAATTGCCCTAGAAAGAGTGGGAGAACTTCAGAACAGAAGACCTAGAACTGAACTCCCAGCTCCATTACTTCCTGGCTGTGTTTATATCATGATTTTTGCTTTACTTCTCTGAACCTCAGCTTCTAAATCTGTCATATGGAAATGATAATGCTTCAAAAGCATTAAGAGGATTTGACCATAGTCACAAAAATTTATAAAGTATTATGCTACAAAATGTGTTAATTATTCTTTTCTGCTAATAATATATATCCTCAGCCACCAGCAGAAGGAGACTGCATAACATAAAATCCTGGTCACTTCATACTGTTACACTGTAGGAATGAAAGGAAAAATATACAGTCCATGTCTTGGGTACCCTTCATCCAGTCATATAAGGTAATCAGAGGAAGAGCTGGGATGGCTAGAATGACAAGTGGGATTTATGCTAATGTTGTAAGTCAAAGAAGTATTAGGAATAATTTTGGAAAATGATCAGGAAAGCTGTTCATTTATTATCACATTCATCTGCAAGGCCAAAAATGGGTATGCCTCTTACTAATGACAGAATTTTCTCATTTAAATAATATTTACAGAATTTAGTTACACTCTCCATGGTATTTTGTATACCTTCAGGCTGTAGTTGAGGTAAATATTTTAAATTATTGTGCTATTTTGTGATTTTCAAATAATTTCATTTTGTTATCTCAACTGGTGATGTTTTATAGTGTTCCTTCATTGTTTATGATTTAAAGTATAAAACCTGATGTTTTGATATACCTAGTAAAATTGTTACTGTGATGATCCAAATTCACAGTTACATCATATCACATCATTACCCTTGTGTGGCAAGAGTAACTAACATCTACCCTCTCAGCAAAAATTCTGAATACAATACTCTTATTAACTGTTAATCCTCATTAAATCTCTAAACCTATTCATCCTAAATGTCTGAAGCTTTGTGTTCTTTAGCCTACCTCTCCCCATTTTCATCAGACACATACTCAACACCTGGTAACAATTATCCTATCAAAAAGGAAAACGTGTGTGTGTGTGTGTGTGTGTGTGTGTGTGTGTGTGTAAATTATCCTTATTTGTAAGACTAGCTGGAAAATTTGGGATCTAAGGTATTTTCCAATAACTAACATGCCTTAATTCCCTGTTCTTTGTTTTATTCCACTTATAAATAGGGTAAAATAACCTCCTAAAGTTTCTCTGTTTCTAATTAAATAATATATATAAGGTGTTTTGGCAAATTCTAAAGAATTGTTATGATTGTCTGTTATTCATCAGCTCTACTAAGTGACGGCCTATTGCTTAGCCACTCTCACCCACAGCAATGCCAATCAAAGGTGCAGAGACTTTTCTTGCCTTCCCTTGAATTGCATTTACCCAGGAAATATTCATATATAACAACAGGAAATATTCATACATAACAGAAGTCTACAAAACAGAAAGAGGGAGCTGCATTAACTGGGAACCCCAGAGGGTCCACCCAGCTGCTTGGACATACAAACCTGGCACCAGGCAAATGGCCTCCTAAAAAATCACAGTAGGCATCAGGAGGACTCACCCAGCCATCTGACTCACTCACAGCATCTGGGCATGAGAAAATTTTATTTCCCAAATCCCTCTTCCCTGCCCGCATTTTCCCTAGTCACACATACAAACAATCTGGACAGTCCATAAGGCAGAGGATAATTTTAGGGAGTTCCCCAGGGCCTGGCTGGAAGCTTTCCAATCATTTCTTTCTAGCCTGTGAAATTACATGCACTACTTCTTTATACATGAGAAAAAATGAAATCAGTTTCCATTTGCAGAGTGAGATGGGGAAAAAAATGAAAGTTGCACACAGCTATGTTACAGTTTCTTAGAAAGGAACTCCCTAAGCTGGAGAAGGAGGGGGCAAAAGGGAAACTCAAAAGGAAAGAAAGGTCAGTTTGTGAACCCTTGAGACTTATCCCATGCACATGGCCTCACATACCCAACAACACTTAAGTTTTGAGAGCAAAGCTGGTGGATGAAATCGCTGCAACTTTCTGATGCGTGTTAACTGCTGGTGAAGTGGTGTAATCATTATGGTCATTCTGGGGGCAAATCACTGTGTGTCCATCTATCTGTGTGTTTGTCTGACTGTGGCTGTGTCTATGCACATGCATGCACATGTGACCTGTCCCCCATATCACCTCACTCACTCCTAAAAGATGCACAACACATTTGAACACATAAGAAATTCCATTAAAATGAACATCAAGAATAAACTCGTTCGGGGCAAAGTGACTTAGGGGTTAGGTTTTACAAAGGCCTGCTTGCAGCCTGTGGAAACCCTGATTCAAGAAGCGATTAAGAAAGGACAATGACAGGATTACATGGATGAATTGTGTGGACCCAAATATGGTTATAAAGAAAGCTACCTTCTCACACCCAAGTTTTGTCAGCATTTACCTTCCTGTCATCCTGACAATATCAGATTCTCTTCCAAAGATCTCTTCTTCCTTGGGTGTCCTCTGGGGAAATGAAGCCATTTGAGTTCCTGAACACTCCAGGCCTACAGCCAGCCCTGTTACTGCTGTGTCCAGGTCTCCAGCACTGCCCTCACAATGAGTTCTGCTCTCTGAAAGGGCCCCAGAGCAGGCCTGCTTGGGTCATCCCATGTTGTTGTTAGGTGCTATTGAGTCAGATCTGACTCACAATGACTTTATTTATAACAGAATGAAACCTCCCCCCCAATAGTGTGTGATGCCTGGCACTATGTCAGTGCTTCTCTGCTATTCATAGGGTTTTCAATGGCTGATTGTTTCAAGATTGTCTCAGGAGTGGGCTGCCACATCCTTCTCCCATTTTTGTGGTGCTGGAGATTGAACCCAAGGCCTCAGAGCATGTAAAGCAAGCCCTCTACCAACAGAGCTAATCTGGCATGGGGTAGCTAGGCTGAGGAGATGGAAGGAAGCAAAGGAGCTCAAACATTTATTACATCTTTCTGCAATCTACAATCCTGAACCATGAGACCCTCCTTCTAGGTTTGGCCCAGCATCCCCTCCCTTCAATTTGCCTTCTATCAACGATCTCTCCCCTTCTCCATGTTGATAGGACTTTACTCATAAACCTAGTTTAAGTTTAGTTTTCAGAAAGTGCCTTTAATCCTTCTGTAAATCTCTGGATACAAATAGATTCCAGGTGCCATTTCATCAAGGACACATCCAACTCTCAGCTCCGACCTGGTGAAGCAGGCTGTCATCATGTATACAGACCACATGCACCTAGGAATTGTCTTAAACGCCATCTGGTGACATTGTCTCTGTTTCTCCCACTTACTGACATACAGATAGTTCTAATTCTCTGGTGGGAACTGCCTGGAGGATGTTGAGTATTGTGATCATTCCTTCTGGAGAATACCAATGAATGGATACAGAAGGGTAAGTGTACAAGTGTTGAGAACTCTCAGAGGAAAGATCAACTACAGTTCCAGCAACAGATTGGCAGTGACCTTTGAATGAAAAATGAAATGGAATTTTTGACCTAATTATCCAATGGATCTTTTTAAACTGTTTACTATATCCTTTCTCTGTACTCTCCAATTTCCCACAACCCCATGGCTACAATATAATGGTGCCAACTGCAAAGAGCCAGCACAATTTTAGATAATTATTTATATCAAATTTTAAAAAATTAAAGGATGAACTCAGTAGGTAAATTATTGCTGTCATTATGAGTAACTATAACACCAGCACTGAGTTGAGTGCAGAAATGGCAATTCACTACTTTATAAGGCAGGATCTATTAAAACCTTTACTTTACAAAGAGAAAATAAAAGCTCAGAGATGTCTGTGACAAATACAGGTTCACAAAACTGTTAGTATGAAGACTCTTACAGACAAGGTATAGGACCTATGAAACTGTCATAGGCCTAGGTGGTTATGGCCATCGTGAGAACCTATCTCTAAAAGGATAGACTATTCAGGCAGTCAGCCTTCCCTATCTGTCTACGAACCCCTTGAGCCTGGCTAACCATACCTAATTTGTCTCCTTCACAGGACTCCCCCAAGTAAGATACACTGCATAGAGTACAATACACTAGACATCATGAGAAATTAAAAAGTAATCAAGGACTGTCTTTAGAAAAATTTAGATTCTGCCTACACAAAATTTAAATTCCAGGAACCATTAGGAACCCATTCCAGCCTGCAGCCTAAGAGGTCTAAATCATAGTCAGAGTAATTCCTGCCATATCCTTTTACAATCCTATTCCAAACTGAATAACATCATTCTGGAAAAGAAATCTCCACAAAACAAAACTATAAAATCTTAAGGGTGCCTGAAATTCATGCTGCTGGCACAATTCCCAAGCATACCAAGACACCTAAGAAAGGTAAGAGGTGTATTTAATGACCTAAGCATTGGATTCAGAAGCCCAAATATCTAATAGTAAATTCCAACTGTTTCATCTTTCCCTCCATGCCTTTTGAATAGAGGCATCGCTATCCTTTCCCATTCGTACCACCTCTAACAGCTTATTTGCCAGCAGGTTTCAGGGTGCCCAGGATGCCCAGGATGCACCTCAGGGTCTGTTCTCTTCATTACAGTATCAGGAATGGCAATTCACATTTGCATAATGCTTGACATTTTATAAAGGACTTTCACATTTATTACCACAGCAGAGTGAACAGATTTGAGTGGAGCAAGTTGACTATTGATACTTTCATATCAGGACTACGGAAAAGGACACTCAGAGAGGAAAGGAAATTCCCTCCAATAGTGTACTGCCAGTGAGGAGATGAGCCAGGCTTGGAATCCAGATCTGAGGACTGCTGCCATAAGTTCTTTGCAATTTATAACACTGCTGCTCTAGTTGTCAGGCCCATGTGCCACTCTCTTGGCACCCTCACTTGACCTCCTGTCAAGTTCATATAAGATCCATGAAAGTAAATTCCCACACTTCCAGGCACCCCACAGAATTTTCAGGGAAGTAGAACATCATTACTCCCCTTTTCCTACTGGAAACATAATAATGAAGCCCACTGGGTAAGTGTTCTTTCGAATGAATTACTTTTGGAGTAATTTAACCTGACTTCCAATCAGAATTCTTCACCAACTGTGGAAAATCAAAGTCCAAACAAAGTCTTCACTTACAACATGAATTTGCCTTACTTCACCTAAGTTGAGGAGATATGTTTGAAAACCAACTGAAAAATAAAAATACTGTGTATTTAATTACATTAAAATCCATGGTTGACTTTCATTTAAGTGGCATTTATAATTAGCATATTTTTCAAGTTCTACTTCTACTACACTTGTATGTAAAAGTACATTATCATCATTTATACAATGGTATCCTAAGTTAGCTGCAATATACATCCACAGACTAGGGTCAAAGGACATGGCTGTTATATTTCCATGAAATAAAATTAAATATATCCACAAATAAATTAGCTCCCAGATTCTGCTAAACAGTATATGGAATGTTTTCAAAATTAAGTAAGCAATGACTGAGCACCTCCATTTTGCTTAGCACTACAGAGGGTGCGTGTTCTGAGATAGTTAAAGAAGACTCAAGGTATGGAGGTCAAGGTAAAAGTTTATGTTGTTGTTGTTGTTAGGTGCCGTCAAGTCATGTCCGACTCATAGCGACCCTCATAGGGTTTTCAACGGCAGATTGTTTCGGGATTGCCTTGGGAGTGGGTTGCCAGGTCCTTCTCCCATTTTTGTGGTGCTGGGAATTGAACTCAGACATCAGAGACTGCAGAGAGGCGCTCTACCAACTGAGCTAAATCCCAGCCCAAAAGTAATTACTATTATTAATATACATATTATTTGTCAGTTACTACATGTTAGACACTATGCTTAATCCTCATAACTCAATGAGATAGCTGCTATTACTATTCAAATTTTACAGAAAACAAAACTGAGGCACAAAGAAGTAATTTATTTAATTAAGATCATGTAGGTAAGAAGTGTGATTGGAAGCCAAATATGTGATTCCCCAACCTGTGTGCTCTGCAGTGTTTGGGAGAAAATTCATGAAGGGCTGGCTTTTTGTAATGACCCTAAAGATTAGGCAGGGTTCAGTTAGGAAGATTGGAAGAATGGGCACAGGTCTATCAGAGGATTGACAAGTAGCATAAACAAAAGTACAGGAGCAAGAATTTGTACATGACACGTAAAGATCCCTGAAGAAAACCAAGGGCAGGCTGTAAAAATTGGCTAGGCAGGGAAAATACTTAATAAAAGACCTTAGAAATCATCTAGGAGAATTTGGAGACTTGAAACTTTGGAAATAGAAATTCATGTAAACCCTTACGTAGGAAAATGGGGATGAAAATATACTGGGGCACACAGCAGCATATTCAGGAGGGGTTCAGAGAAGGGACACCTGAGGGATGAAAACCAATTAGAGGCCACAGTGAAATTTTCCACAGACCTTACTATTCCATCAGTATAGGAAGTGCTCCAAAACTATTTTTCAGATCTATACTAATGAAGATTAGTACAGATAAAGACACCCATATATCCAAGGAAGAAGCTGTAGGACTCACTGACAGATTGTCCATGGAGGAAAAAGGAGAGCAAGAAACAAAGATAGCACCACAATCCTACTCTAGCAAAAAGAAAGCAAACTGGTGGTACTTTCAGCTGATCATGGAGACAGAAAGAAGTGAGTTTCAGGTGAGTGCAGGGGGAACAATGTTAGGCCTCCACTTCAGTTTGAAAATGTAGAAGTTTGGAGGGAACAGTTAATAAGTTATAGGTATTTGGAGAAACAGGCTAGACCACATTTAAAACCCTCCAAAGGCCAAGCACTGTGATTCACATCTGTAATCAGAGCAACTTGAGAGGCTGAGGCAGGAGGATCACTACAAGTTCAAGGCCAGAGGCAGCCTGCACAACTTAGCAAGACCTATCACAAAATAAATGAGAAAGGGGCTTGAGGTGCAGCTCAGTGGTAGAGCATTGTCCTAGTATGTGTGAGACTCTGGGTTCAACCCTCAGTACTGGGGGCAAAAATACTCTCCAAAAGGCAAAAAACAGTCCTTACTCATCACAAATTCAGATAACTTTATAAAAGTTGTCATGTATGGGATGCTTCAAAGGGCAATTGTATGTAAGTAGAATTTTCCTAATGTAAATGTCACTATTGGACATATTGTATTTTTATCAAAGATGTGTCAAGTGAAGAAATTCCCAATACACAAGATGACCATTATAAACCCAAAAGAATTAAGCAAAAGGGAATACATCAAAGAGCTAAGCTCCTATCTCTGCTCCCTATGACATGCTCCAGCACTGGCCATTTGACAGATATGAAACACCAGCCTTTCCTTATCAAAATACACAAAAGAAAAAATCATCTAAGAGTTTCTCAGCAAGAAGCCATTAGACAAATGTAATCATAATGGTACCAAGTATTCCTATAAATAAAACGTGAGCATTTAGGACCACAAGCAGAGTTTAAAAGCCACTAACACAAAAGGTAAGCAAAGTTCTCCTGCATATACAATAGCTCAGATATGACAGAGCAATTCAATTGGCCTTCAAACAAAAATTGTGAATTTACAGGACAAACCCAGGATCCATTAGTTCAAAATTCAAATGATCCTCATAGAAAGCCTCATTATAACAATAGGAGCTATTCTTATCAAACTTCTCTCCTACAATCATTCACCAACATCCAATCACAGACAAGTCATACTTGTCTAAGGTATTTGTTTCCAAAACAGCCTGACCAGAGGGTACATTCTCTGCATGCGGGAAGCCCAGCAGAAAGACCAAGTGGATGAGACCATACAAAATTCTTTTAATAGACAAAGAAGCTCAACTATTCATTGTAGTGGATGAACCCAAGAACTCTAACAGGCAAATTAGACAAGGGGTGAGGGGAATGCTTGAAAGTATAAGTTCCTCAGGGAGAGAAGGAATAGAGTCAACCAAAATATAAAACTGAAGAGATCCATAAAATGTGGCCATGGGAGCTACAGTGTCACCAGTGGAGCACATGTGCCACCTGTGGATGCTAAGAGAGAAATAAATTGAAATTTGAAATTCAGGAATTTATTTATTTATTCTTTTTTTTGTTGTTGTACTGGAGGTTGAACCCAGGGCCTCGTGCTTGCATGTTCTGCAAGTGCTGGGCCACTGAGCTGCACCCTCAGCCCATTTTCTTACTGTTTGAGACAGGGTCTCGCTAAGTTATGCAGACTGCCTCTGGTCTCCAACTTGCGATCCTCCTGCCTCTGCCTCCCGAGCCGCTGGGATAACAGGCATGTGCCACTGTGCCCAGCTAGGAATATTTTTTTTAATAAAAAAAGTTATAAGATATTCTCAGGTGAACACTTCCATTTGTTGTTGTTGTTAGGTGCCATGGAGTTGGGTCTGACTCATAGCAACCCTCATAGGGTTTTCAGACCCTCAAAGAATTTTCAATGGCTGAGTGTTGGAATTGCTTTGGGAATGGATTGCCACGTCCTACTCCCATTTTTGTAGTGCTGGGGATTGAACCTGGGTCCTCAGACAGTGAAGAGCAGCCTCTACCAACTGAGCTAAACCCCAGTTCCTCCCCAATTTAGAGGCGGGATATTTATTCATGTTGTTTTAGAGTTGTCTGAAACTCTAAAAATATTTTCTTCCAAAAAATAATGTTATTCATGGTGACTGGCTTCCCAAGAGAGACCAAAAAGATCTCTTAATATATAGTGTAATAATGCATAAATATAGTACTGGGATAATAGGGTAATATAAATTGTTTTGTAAAACTGTTGTTGTTGTTGTTGTTAGGTGCCGTAGAGTCAGTATCCAACTCATAGCAACCCTCATAGGGTTTTCAATGGCTGACTGTTTCAGGATTGCCTTGGGAGTGGATTGCCAGGCCCTTCTCCCATCTTTGCGGTACTGGGAATTGAACTTAGGACCTCAGAGACTGTAGCACAGCTCAGCGCTCTACCAACTGAGCTAAATCCCAGCTTTTTGTAAAAATAGAATCTTATTATCCTCTATAGCAGTGCTTTTCAAATTGTGGAGTACAACCCATGAAATCAATTTAATGGGTCTTTAGTAGTTTCTTTTTTAATGGAATAGAAGAAATGAAATGGAAAGGAAAGAATTGCAAAGATCAGAGTACATCCCATGTTATAAGGAAAAGTATTATTCTGGCAACTTAATTTTAGAGTTATAGGTATAAATAGCTATGTGCATCCCAGATTGCTATGCAAAATATATTTCTTACTGCGAGTCACAGTCAAAACAGTGTAATTATCTCCTAGCAAGGCTTCCATTGGGTGCCTAGGACAAAGACAGACTTTAATAATACTTGTTGAATGAATGACTGATTGAATGAATTGATGAGCATATGAAGGATGAATAAATATGATGCTACTAACATATCTCTCAGTTACAGCCCTGACACTTGCAATAGAAAACTTGCTCTTTCCAGCATTTTCAAATTACAGGCAGTGGGGGCAGAGAGCTGACCCAGCTGCAATTCTCTACAGGTTATTCTCTTGGCCTGGGAGATGATCTCTGGGAAGGTTGTTGTTGTTGTTAGGTGCCATCAAGTCGGTATCCAACTCATAGCGACCCTCATAGGGTTTTCAATGGCTGAGTACTTCGGGATTGCCTTGGGAGTGGATTACCAGGCCCTTCTCCCATTTTTGCAGTGCTGGGAATTGAACTCAGGGCCTCAGAGACTGCAGCACAGTGCTCTACCCACTGAGCTAAATCCCAGCCCTCTGGGAAGGTAGAGGCTAGAAAAAAGGGAAAGTTTCCCCAGGTGAACCAAACTGCCCTCCAGGAACCAGATCCTGGGGAGAGGTGTGGCAAGGTAAGATAGAGTTGCCTGATTTATTTAAAACAGAAGTATAGGATATCCAGTAATTCTGAATTTCAAATTAATAACAATTTAATGGCAAAAAATATGAACCTTCAAATTATGAAAATTTGATCCACATATTTGATTATAAAACTATGTACAAAATACTCTGCTAGGTACTATGGGAGGAAAAATTATATGTTTCTTGAGATTGCTGAGGTCAGAAGCAAAAGCAACAACCTCAACAATTAATATGTATAGAGCACCATTCTTTTTTTTTTTTTTTTTTTTTTTGCGGTACTGGGGGTTGAGCCTACGGCCTCACGCTTGCATTCTCTGCAAGTGCTGGACCACTGAGCTGCACCCTTAGCCCATTTTTCTTACTTTTTTGACACAGGGTCTTGCTAAGTTAGACTGCTTCTGGTCTCAAACTTCCGATTCTCCTGCCTCTGCCTCCCAAGCCACTGGGATTATAGGCATGTGCCACTGCGCCTGGCTAGAGCATCATTTTAAGTATGCTATAGGTAGAAATTTATTTAAACCTTGCCTCCCTGCATTAAACATGATTATCCCCATTGATTCCTGCAGCCATACCACTGTGGCATATGATCCCTTCAGATCTTGGAATCTAAGCAGGGTCAGGTCTGGTTAGTACTTGGATGGGAGACCACCTGGGATGACCAGGTGCTGAGGCTTGGGAGAAGGACCCAGCAACTCACTCCCAAAAAACAATCAGCCATCAAAAACCCTATGAATAGCAGAGAAGCACTGACAATAGTGTTATACCTGTTGTACGTAGGGTCGCTATGAGTCAGACACTGACTCCATGGCACCTAACAACAACAATGATAATCTCCATTGACAACACAAGGAGGAAGTTGTCTGAGGTCTCAGGAAAAAAAATGCACACACAAATAATATTCAAACAGCCTGTGGTAGAGGGCTGGATATTGTCAAGGATTTAGATTAAGAGGTAACATTTAAACTGAACTTTGAAGACAGATGAAACTTCAATAGGGTGAATACTAGAAGAATATTCTGGACAGCAGAACAATGTGGAAGCAATAGGACATGGTCAGGAAATGTGAGTAGATGTAAGGTGCTGGAAGAATAGAGTAAAAGGAAGGAAAGATTGGGCAAGAAAACTATGCAGTGACCGTCCTTGGAGGAGGTCTGCATACCCTGTTGAATCTGCACCTAATGGTGAAATGCCAAGGAACTCGGTGTAAGTAAATGGACACAATGTTGAACTGGGCTATCAGAAAGATTGTGGTAATGGTGCAAAAGATGAAGTGGGTGAGACAAACATCAGAGGCCAGGAAACCAGTAAGACAATGCAGACGGCTGGCAAAGCACTGTGGCAAGAAGTGCAAGATTTCCTTCCCGGATCAGACCTTTAGTAGGTGAATGATATTGGGCAATTCATATAATCACTCAGAACCTTCGCTTTCTCATTCATAAAACAGGAATGAATATACTACTTACCTTACAGAATTATCAGGGAGACAAAACAAGACAATACAGAATAAATGCTCTATAAATAGAAGCTATCTCTAGAGGGCTATGGTAATTGAAATTGAATCTTTCCCCCAACAACACCTCCAAGCTCAATCAGCATTTGAACATCTCTGGAGGTAAGGTACTCATGCCATCCCAATAGTGACATAGTCAGGGCAGTAAGAGAATGAGGGTTTATCCTTCCTTCTTCCAAAAAGAGTGTAAGTGGGAATGAAGATAGATACCAAAAGACAAAACAAACCCCAATATACCATGTAGTCATAGCTGGAGGAGGTGGGTGAACTTTGAGATAACAAACGTGGGTTTGCATCCTCACTTTAGTTAGCATGCATTATGAGAGTGACATTAGGCAGATTACTTCAACTTTCCAAACCTTAATTTTCCTACCTATAAAACATGACTGTTAACACCTATATTATGAGACTACTGGGAGGATAGTCAAGATCATGTATATTATGCCTTTAGAACAATGCCTGGCCCAGAGTAGGTGATCATTGATAGCTATTATGTATTATGTATAGATTAAAATAAAGCTATAATTGCAGTTACGTAGCAATGCTGGTGGAGATAGAAAACAGAATGTTGACATATGTAGACCATACATGAGGTCTGACAATCCTAGAGACCAGATATGCTCACCCAGTGGATGTAACTCTTTAAATGTGTCCCACCGGTTAGATGATGAAGGATGACAGGGATATAAAATGCGGGTTTGTGGCCTGGGGAAAGAGGATCAAGGAAGATGAAAAGACAGTAGCCTCTGAGTGCACTATTCTCCTGCCATTTTCTATCCTGGAACTCAGACCCCATCACTGATTATCACTAGGACATGATGCAAAACAAGACTGGGTTGGAGGTAGAGGGGCAGTTTCACAATCTGCCTGATCTCAAAGGCAAAGGAATGAATGTCATAGCCAGATAGCCATCCATGCAAGCACACAGGGGCCAGTCAGGTCTGAAAACACCTGTTTGCATACTTAGGGCCCATCTTCTAGACATGAAAATACACCACTTCTATAGATGGTCTGCCTTGGTATGGCACAAATATTACAAAAATCTAGCCTAGTGTTCAAAGTACTACTATAGTCCTGGAGTAAGCTGTCATTTACTTTTTTTCTAGAAATTTTAAAAATTGTTTTCAGAGTCTTGATTTGCAAACTTAAATATTTTACTAAGAAGTAAAAGGGAAAGGTGGGGCTGAGGTTTAGCTCAGTTGGTAGAGTGCTGCTCTACACAGTCCAGGGCCCTGGGTTTGATCCCCAGCACTGCAAAAATGGGAGAGGGAGAAGGACGTGGCAATTCACTGCTGAAACAATCCCAAAACAATCAGCCATTGAAAACCCTATGAGGGTCACTATGAGTTAGACATGACTCTACTACAGCATCTAACAACAACAAAGGAAAAGGTAACAAAATGACCATTAAGACATTCTGTTTTTCCAGTGTATACCTTCTGTATTTAGCCTCTGAGGTGGTGATGGCAGGCACACCAGGAAGCTGATTTTCAACCACAGTGGCTTTTTTGCCCCTTTGTTCACTACATCCTATCACTCATCCTCACTTGTCAGACAACTGCAAACACACAAGAGGTCCTAGACCCCATCCTCAGGCATGTTTCTTCTGTGCAAACCCAATTGGCCTATGCAAACCCCATTCTTGGCCACATTTTAACCAAAATGAAACCAATATGAAAACACCCACCTCTTCTGATCCCCCTGAAATTAAAAGTAACTTCCAATGTTAGAATTAGAGCATTTGGTGGAAATAAAAAGTTGCCTCAAATTTTTTCAATATCCTAGCACTTTCACTTTTAGAAAACGAATATTCAGAAAGGTGTATCTTTCTTGTACATTTCTCTTCCTCCCAGATATAGGAAGCCAAACAATTTCTCCGGGTATGAATGACAAGTGTGTTGTTGAAGGGCTTCTTGCTGAGAAGCAAGCGTCTGCAAATCACATTCCCTGGCTTCGCCCACTCCATGCTGGTTAACCCAGCTCCTCCTAATCACCCACTATCAGGAACTCCTGCATATATATATATATATATATATATATATATATATCTCATACAGCTGAGATTATGGGTTGGACAAATTGAGCTCTAAAGTCAAAAGAATATTTGCATATGACCTTGGTAGGTAAGAACACCTACATTTGCCAAAGGAGAGAAAGACCCACAAGCAGCCAGGGAAGATACTAAGAGTTTGGAACTTGAAGAGGTACCTCGCTGAAGGACAAACTCCTGCATGAGAGCAAGTTCTGTTTCTCTCTGGCCAGTCAGGAAACTGCTAGCAGGGAGGGAGAGCTGAGGCAGCTCCAGGAGTAGGTCTGAGCTTGGCAGGGAAAGTTATGAGGCCCAACCGGTAACAGTACTGCACACACACAGAAAGCAGTGCTACTTAACCTGGCCATAGCCAGGCCCTCTGGCCCAGGCCTGCTGGTCAGGCAGTTTGAGGGACAGCAGGATGAAGACAAAGGATGCTCTGTTCTGACTGTAGAGAGGTGGTAGGGAGGGTCACACAGCATGAAGTGCTCCCTACTGAATGGCAAATCGAGGTGTCATATGAAACAGTTGATGCCCCATCCCTCCCAGGAGCACCAGTGGGCAAGCCAGCCTTCTCGGAGCCCACTCCCCCAGAGATGCTCATAGCAGCAGCAATTCCCACACAGCAGGTGTGAGCAATTAGATGTACCTGCTGCCTTCAGAATCGCGATAGGTTCACCTGATTTGGCAAACCTGTTTTAACCTCCCCATACCCAGTGTGTCTCACTCAGGGCAGAAAAAAAGAGTTAACTTACGTGGAGTTTGTGCCCCGCAGGAGGCTGGGAAAGGGAATAGTGGTTAGAAGCAAGAAGACAGAAGTCATTCGACCAAAAGATTTTTCTGTGAATATTTTTTTTAGACTAAAAGGAAAAAACAAAAGTAGGCAGCAAAGATGGGCTGCAGGATGCTGAGCATTTTCAGATATTCCTGGCATTTTAGGTAAAGAGCAACTCGCCAAACTCATCCACTTTGGCAGGAAACGTGTTCACCTGTCAACTAGAGAAGAAAAACGAAAATGATCCACTGAGGGCCAGGGAGCCAGGATTTCAGGCACTGGGGCTTCTGGTCTCCTTGCCAATCTCTCCCTGCCCCGCCCCAGCAGCCCAGGTGGAAACCAGGCAAGTGACACTGTACACTTGTCAACTCGTGGGGCCCCCAGATCCGCTGCGGTGCCTCTCACCGCCGCTGCCGGCCGTCCCTTCAGGGACACACCCTCCACCTACCTCAAACATGGGAGAAGCGCCCTTGCTCAGCAACGTACAGCCCAGAAGCTCGGCGAGAAACTTTGCCATATACAAGCAGTGAGGCAGGGTCTCTCTCTCCGGACGCGTTGGTTCGGTCGTTCCCCTGCGCCCGAGCCTGAGCGGTGAAGATGTTACCAGAAGCTAGCGGACCTGCGGACCTGCCAGGGCGGTGGCTCGGGCTGCCCCGCGACGGCCGGAGGTGGGGGCTGGGCCAGACCTGCGGGGGAATCACGCCCGCTGTCCGCCCCCAGCAATCCAGGGGGTGCGAGGTGCGCGCAGCCTGGCCTGCAGCCCGATCCTCCGCGCGGCGGGAGCCAGGGCGCCCGCTCTGCTCTAGTCTTTCCCGCTGAATGTCACTATTACCATAGTAAAGGGAAGGGCCCCGCCAAGGGGGTGGCGGGAGGGCCAACCGCGTCGCAGGACCAGTGGCCGCGCACCGGCAAGGGCAGCCGGCGGGCGCAGCGCAGTGGCGCAGAGACGGGCCCGGCCCACCTCTGACCAGGGACGCGCCAGTCACAGTGCTCCGCTGGACTGAATGCCTGGAGGTAGCGAGGGAACCAGAGGCGAAGGCGAGGAAGGGTCTGTTTATGGGAGCCGGCCGGGATAACCCAATTCCCCGTTTTCCCCTCGTTTGCGCTCACGCAGGTGCAAAAGGCGGCTGCAGCAGTGCGCTGACACCCCGAGTTACTGCTGCAAGGCGCGAGCTGCCCACAGGGGCTCCCCCGTCGGTCTGCGCCAGCCCCACCCTTGGGGGAAGGGAGGAGGTTCTGAAGCCTGCAAGGCAGAACTCCCACTCCTGGTCTCCAGTAAACCCATGTCACTGAGTAAGGCAGGCACGGGTAAGCCCCTAAAAGGGAAAGGTGACTTTGGGCACAAGGGCCTGGGCCAGATTTGCTCCATAATCACAGCTCCTTTACTGGCTTTGGTTCTAGCTAGGACTTGGCGAGAATGGGCCTGGCCAGGCGACTGATGCAAACAGGTGTGGCCCTGGCCTTTCTCTCCACACCTGGACAGCTTCTCTTTTAATAGGGAAGCAACTTGGGACACAAGGCCTATATTACATATTTATTTTAATCCTCACAGCTCTTAACGTGGCAAGTTTATGTGCATAAGAATGACCGGTAGAGATTGTTTGAAATAAGAAGTTCTGAGCCCCAACTCTGCTTCAGTATGTTTAGGGCCACCTCAGGGTCTGCTTTATTAGGTGCCCCCTGGGGACTCTGGTGCAGGTGGGGCAAGGCTGTATTTTGAGAGAAATTGCCCCACTGTGTCAAGTCCAGAGGTTGGCACTGATGAGAATTGCAAAAGCACTAGATTTAGTGACTTGGGGCCTTTAGAGAGACTTTGAAAAATCACCTAATTTTATATGCAAGGAAACAGAACTAGGAAAGTGTTAATTACTCCATCAAACCCTACTATATTTAGGACACTTGGGGCATAGAGTAGGCACTCTATTAATGCCTGCTGGATTGACTGGATAGAAGATGGCTGGAGATCTCCTGATTCTCACCTCATAATTGTAGCTGCTACAGCAAACACACTGAGTTCAGATGATAAAAGGGAAAGGTGTAAGCCAGGTGTGGTAACACATGCCTGTAATCCTAGTGACTCAGGAGACCAAGGCAGCCTGCACAACTTAGACCCTGTCTCAAAAAAAAAATTAAAAAGGGTCTGGGGGTGCAGCTCAGTGGTAGAGTGATTGCATAGAATGCACAAGGTCCTGGGTTCAGCCCCCCACCCCAATACCACCAACAAACAAAAGACAGGAAGGAGGAGTTCATTCCTCTTGCCCTTCTGTCTTCTGCCCTGCAAGAAAAGTGTTCCTCCCCTCCATTCAAGGACTGTCTTAGAAGCAGAATGCAGCCCTCCCTAGAGGCCAGTGCCTTGATCTTGGACTTCCCAGTTGTCAACCAGAAACCCATTCTGCTGCTAGAGGCCACCCAGACTCCTCGTGTGGCCGCTTTGGTCTTCTAGCAGCTGTAACACAAAGTCCTCCTCAACCTTCACACCTGACTTTCTCTTTTCCCAACAGCCACAGAACACTTTTTGCTTTTAAAAGGCTTATGTGATTTTTATGGGCTGGGACTTAGCTCAGTTGGTAGAGCACCGCTCTGCAGTCTCTGAGGTCCAGAGATCGATTCCTAGCACTGCAAAAATGGTGGACGTGGCATTCTACTCCCAAGGCAATCCCGAAAAACAATCAGACATTGAAACCCCTATAAGGTCGCTGTGAGTCAGACACCACTCAATGGCAAGGCCTGCAGCCATAGCCCTGTGGCATCCAATCCCATCAGATCTTGGAAGCTAAGCAGGGTAAGGCCTGGTTAGTACTTGGATGGGAGACTGCCTGGGAACATCAGTGCTGTAGGCTTGGGAGAAGGACCCGGCAACCCATTCCCAAAAACAATCAGCCATTGAAAACCCTATGAATAGCAGAAAAGCACAACAATAGTGTTTAACCCGTTGTATATAAGGTTGTTATGAATCAGACACCTACTCAACGGCGCCTAACAACCACAACGACAACAATGTGATTTTATTACATCCACCTGGATAATCTTCCCATCTTAAGGTTAGCTGATTAGTCACCTTAATTACATCTCTAAGGTGCCTTTTGCCATGCCATATAACACAGTCACAGAAGTAACACCAGGGGTAACAATTATGAACACTATCTAGACTCTTGCTTACCAAATGATTACTTTGAGGAATAAACAGAGGTATGGACTTAAAACTGTTTTACTTTGTGATACTTATAAAAAGAATTCAATATAGCCAGACAGCATGGCATGCATCTATAATCCTAGCTACTGGGAAGGTCAAGGCCAGAGGCAGCCTGTCAACTTGCTGAGATTCTGTGTCAAAATAAAAAGTAAAAAAGAGCTAGAATTGAGGCTCAGTGGTGGAGTACTTACCTAGAATGTGCAAGGCCCTACGTTCAGTACCCAGTACTGCCAAAAAAAAAAAAAAAGACCCCAATAAAGGTTAGCTATTTTTTTCTACACATGACACTTCATTTGCATGTCACTACAACTCTGAATTATTTTAAAGGTGAGAAACTGAGTATCAAAAAGATTGTCCAAGATGACATAGCAGATTAGTGGCAGAGCCAGTAACAAACTTACAATAGCTGGGAATCATGGTAGTTTTCCTATAACTTAGTATTATGACTTAGTATTATGTCATTGAAAGCTGAGCACTAGGAGACAGGACAAAGGACAGATAATGATCATTTGGGGGACATGAGAAGGAGGGTGGCAAATGAGCAGTAGAAGGAATAATCACAGGCAGTCATGTGCCACACATGAATAATCTATTGTTTCGGTGCAAGAGAGGCTGTACTAAACCCTAATTAAAATAACGACGTCTTCACCTGAATGTGGTGAGCATGTTCTTGTGATGACACTCATCTGAAGGGGCCATTCTTTCCCTGTGCGTTGTACCCATTCCTCCCATGAGCTCTTCCTCCCTGTCCCCCTCCTCCTTGACATCTTGAAACTCAAAGTGTCATCAGGAAATGAACATTTCTGAAAGCCAGCTACCCACTGACCCTGCCTAGACAGCAAGAACATTGCCTAGACTTTCTCTAGGCCATGCTCAGGCCGGAATCAGTACCACATATATTTCCTACTCTCACTGGTAGAGCAAGGACAGAGATGAAAGGAGAAAGGGAAGGGAAGGGAAGGGAAGGGAAGGGAAGGGAAGGGAAGGGAAGGGAAAGGAAAGGAAAGGAAAAAAGAAAAATTATCTTATCATCAGTTCTTCCCTTTTGAAGATTGTGGCTACAGTAGAATTCACTAGAAGCGTTTTTCATATTCTTTGATCCAGTATTTCCTTTTCTAGAATTGATCCTAAGAAAATGTATCACTCCACGATGATTGCACTTAAAGTGGTTTCATGTCCATAGGGTCAAATGAGTGTCCTATGGACACAGTATCTACCAGGGTTAAAAGAGCAGGCCTGGAGGCAGCTGCCTGCATTTTAATTCTGGCTTTGAAATTCTCTAAGCCTGCATTTCCTCATTTGGAAAAGAGGGATACTAACAATACCTATCTCATAAGAATTTAATTAGATAATGCTATTATACTAATTTATTGGAATAATTATATCATATAATTCAAATAATTATCATACTTATATTAATAAGGTTCTTGTACTATTGAAAGTAATAGTAATAAATATTGTCTATTAGAAGAATTATGATTACTGATATATCATTAGCTCTCAGCTCAGAGCCTGGCATACAATACTCAATAAAAACTGATTGAATAAGCCAGGCATTGTGGTGCATGCCTGTAATCCAGTGACTCAGGAGGCTGAGGCAAGAGGATTGCAAGTTTGAGGCCAGAGGCAGCATGTGCAACTTAGCAAGACCCTGTCTCAATTTTAAAAAAATACAAAAGGGGGTGGGGCACAGCTCAGTGGCAGAGCACTTACAAAGTATCCAAGAGGCCCTGGGTTCAGGCCACCAGTACCACACACACACACACACACACACACACACACAAAAAAAACAAACAAACAAAAAAAAAAAACAAAAAAAACCCTGATTGAATAAATGGATGAATGAACAAATAAATAAGCAAAGATACTTATTATGGCATCGTAAAGCCAAAATGTAGAAACCATCTAAAGTCTAACAACAATAGATTGGTTTAATATATTTATGGTTCATGTAGTTAAAATTAAGTATGTTTTAAAAGAATATTTATATACTATCAGGATATGTGTTGTGGTTGTTAGGCACCATGGAGTTGTATCCGACTCATAGGGACCCTCATAGGGTTTTCAATGGCTGATTGTTTCAGGATTGCCTTGGGAGTGGATTGCCACATCCTTCTCCCATTTTTGTGGTGCTGGGAATTGAACTCAGGACCTCAGAGACTGCAGAGCAGTGCTCTAACAACTGAGCTAAATCCCAGCCCCATCAGTATATGTAGCTTATCCTAAATTTGTAAAGAGTTTGTATGTGTATGTATTCAAAAGGCAACAATAGTTCTCTCTAGGTGATAGAATTATGGATTACTTTTATTTTCTTCTTTACACATTCCTGAATTTTCTAGATTTCCTGCAGTGAAGCTAAAAGCAATAACAATTCAAATATTTTTTAATGATATAACCAAGAACTCGGACATTTAAAAAAGTTTATCAAAGTAATCCTAACTGATTTAAGATCTTATCATTTTGATAAAACATTTAGAATGGACCCATTAACACAACTAAATCTACCCACTGATCCTGTCCTGAAGGAATCTGTGGTGTTTGCAAAAAGAGTCTACTAAATATCATCCAAAACTTAATGTTAAAGATACCCACCTTTGCTCGAAGAGCCAAAAATCGAGTTGTCAACAATGACATAACCCCAGGGTGGCAAAGTCTCAAGTGGCAAATATCATCTATGTTTAAGATTTAATTACTTTCTCTTCTTATTTAACTTAGAAACAAATGTAGAAGTTACAGAACGAAGCTCTGGAAATTACTATTTGCTCAGAGTATTTCTGTGCAATGTACGCCTGCCATATCATAGAAAACCCTACCTCATATCCCCTACTTCCTCTGTGGCTCTCAGAGGCACAGCCACTGCTACAGCTACTGTCAACTCTGCTCTTCACTATGGTCAGGAATAGAGCAGTCTGATTAATCCGTTGTTTCAACTAATTACTGTCTATGAACACATGAATTACCACTTTTCAGAAAATAAAGCTGTCATAAATTGCCATTAACGATGAAACTCTACTGAAGGTTCCATAATTCTTTGATGATTCAGAAGGTACCTCAGTGTCTCTCAGGGTGTCAGGTTCATGGCAGAAAAATCATTTATCCCAGTAGGATGGATGAGGGGAGACACTGGTAATAGGAATTTTCAGTTGAGAAAAATGCAAACCAGCCAGGTTTTCCTGTTTACAAGGCTGAACGAATGCCTATTGAGCTCTTTAAGCACCTCCTGAGAAAGGCACTCTATTTGTCTGAGATGTTGTAATTATTATTCTACAAGAATACAATAGTAGCATTCTATTTTACAACAAAGAAAATTAGATTACAAGTTATCTTACAACCCTTCCTCCTCCCAGCTAAGATCACACATGTACTGTGTTACAATGGTGCCAATTACATCTTTTCATGCAGTGTATGTTTCTTTGGCTGTTGATGATCTGAATGGTTTTCATACCAAATAGCAGCTACTGGCAGCAATCAAAACAAATTAGAAGAAAACAGTTTCGTCTTCTGTGTTCAAGTAATGTTATTGATTTAAACTTGATATTTGCCGTATTTCTTTCTTAGTACAATAAGCCAGCGTGTAGCTTCTATCTTGGCCCCTCTTCCCTTATCAAGAGAGTAGATGGGTGGCAAAGCCTACTATATACTAGGTCTTTTCCATTACTAGTTGTTACATATAAATTTCCATCAAAAAAGAATGTTTTAAAGATAATTTAGTCCAATCCATCACTATTCAGCGATACACACTCCACTTTTTGGATGATGAACCAGAAGCACAGAGACAGTAAGTGTTTTCCCCAAGTTTACATAGGTGGAGCTGAGGTTTAGCTCAGTAGTACAGAGGGCTACTCTGTACTCTCTAAGGCCCTACATTTGATCTCCAGTACCACAAAAATGGGGAAAGGATGTGGCAATCCACTCCTGAAGCATTCCTGAAACAATCACCTATCAAAAATCCTATGAAGAGCAGAGAAGCACTGACACAGTGCTTGGCATGGCACAGTGTCAGGGAGTGTTTCGTTCTGTTGCACATAGATAGGGTCACTATGAGTCAGACCTGACTCGACTGCACCTAACAACAACAACTCACCATTTAGGGGCCTTATGCTGTGGCAGAAGACCTGGTTCCCCAGGGAGACAGCGGGAGTGCCTGGGCCAACATTGATGATGAGAAGGAGACAGGGATTGCTTCACAATAGCAAAACCCCCTGAGCATCAAATCTGTGTCATGCCCTCCGGAACCACAGCTCAAGAGTGGAGAACCCAAGTTGACTTGGGAAAGTGAAACATCAATCAGGAGCCCTTGGAGTCCCATGCACCAAGGGGCAGCGGTGATTGTGATTATAGTAACATCAGATAAAGGAGATCAGAGCCAGGACCGTGGCACTGCCTACTGAGCAGTGCGGTACCACAGAGATCACAAGCACCATGGTCACTAGTAATGGAGCTAAGAGAAGGAGCCAGCAGCTCTAAAGCACAGCTGCAACAGCAAGAATGCTGAGCACATGAACCAGCCTGGATCCCCCACAAGGAAGACAGAGCCAGAAAGCTAACAATAAAAAAGATTACCCAGAAGGAGTTGAGGAAAATACTATTTCTGCTTCCATTTCATTGCTTCATACTCCTCTTTTGACTCATCTACAACTAGTGTGGTCTAGATCTGTGAAAGTCCATGTGAAAGACAGCTGGGACCAAGGAATGTACAGGCTCTTGCCTCTGGCCAGACCCACCCCATCCCCTAAAATTTCACTCAGTTCTAACTATCTACAGAGGTACAGATCTGCTGTGTACTAGATATGCAGTAAGATTACAGAGTTCTGGACAAAGTCATGCCTAGGGCTCCATCAGTCTCACAACCAATAAAATTCAAACATGACTCAAAGTCAGACCAAACCTAGACACCCAGTGGTGCCAGGAAGAGGAAAAGGCTAATCTTGCACCAGTCTGCAAGGGAGGAATGGTTCTCACTCAACTACATACTTCCATGACGTCTATGTTGTTATTGTTAGGTGCCATCAAGTCTGGTCTAATTCATAGCAACCGTATGTACAACAGAACAAAACACTACTCAACAGTGTGCCGTGTCCAGCACTAGATCAGTACTTCTTTGCAGTCCATAGGGTTTACAATGGCTGATTGTTTCTAGCATGGGCTGCCAGGGCCTTCTTCCAAGTCTACAGCACCCGGTATTCCTAGGCAGTTTCTCATCCAGGGACTAACCAGGCCCAACCTTGCTTAGCTTCCAGGATCAGATGGGATCAGAAACTAAGGTGATATGACTGTAGAGATGACCTCTATAGCAGCCACATATTTAAACTAAAGCCTTAAAAAATATATCATTTCTATTTTCTCCATTCCTTCCCCTATCAGCCCTGACCTCTCAATTCACCATGGACAGACCTGTGTTTTAGACAAAGCCTACGAGAGCCAAACAACACAGGACATGTTCTAAAATCTACATTCCCATTTTTCTCCGTCCTTCATTTCCATGGTAATAATAATATTAACAACAGTCAGCATGGCACTATGTGAAAGGCACTGTGCTAAGCCCTTTATAAATACTATTATGCACTATTACATTTGATCATTTCACCAACTCCTTCAGGTAATACCATCATATTCGCTACTTTACAACCAAGTAAAATGTAGCATGAAGAGGTTTATTACTTTGGCCATGTCACATGGGAGAGATGGAGCCTAAACAGGTATCCACGCCCACTTCCTTAGTTATCATGCACTGTATTGGAAGGGCCACAAGGGATTGGACACCCTCAGCCTCAGCCTGTAGAGAGAAGGGATTATGAAATGAGCATATAGAAGTAGCAGTCTTTAATTGGATGTTGTCTAATGCAAAATAAAGCACATTCCTCTGGCAGAATAAAAATGAGCAGAAATAAAGAATTTTAACCCTTTTGTCCTGGAGCCTGCACAAGAGAGTACTTCCATTAGTCACCCCTGTCCAACACTTGCTTGCTGAGTAAATGCTTGAGAGTTCCAATGCTGTGTCCACTCAACTGTCATGTAAATTGTACAGCTTTACAAATTCCGCCAAATTTCTCTAACTTAAGTGAGATTTGAGATTTGAATTGGATCAACTTATTTTCATTTCTTTAAGAGCTTCAACTCCCCCATGTCAATTACCTGTGAAAAAAGTGGCACAAGGAATTTTAGGTCCAAGACCCAATACTAAAACAACTTTGGTCCTATAATGAGCTATAACTACTAGAAAAGGACCATCAACAGTCACAAGATTTTCTGCTAAGAAGTTGAAGTTGCATCCCTTAGGAAAACAACACTCCAATATAGTCTGGGGAAATCTGTCAGATGTCCATGGTCTAATCAGCACCCACTGGGGGTACCTGCCATTTAATACCAACTACTTCTTGGGTGCATCACATGATTTCATCAATATCTATTTCAAGGATACAGTCTGTAAATGATAAATGGATAACAGGAAAGAGGTAACCATTTATTTAAATCTTCCAGAGGCATCAAAAAATAAAATGAAAGTAAATATAATTGAAGAGTGACCCTTGTAACCTATCCCAAAAGACAAGAAAAACACAAATGATTTACACTAAAAAGCTTTGAAAAAAGGAAAAAGAAGGGGAAAATAAGCTCTTTGTGTTTGATTCTGGAACCATATATTGTGCTCACACTGAGAGCTGGCGGGCAGATGGTTGAAGCTCATACAAGGAATATTAAATCTATTTGGAACCCTCTTGCCCTCCTGATACAACACTGCAGATGCCTAGAGGGCAAACAATGAGCACAAATGCCTACAAATCACTCACACTCTGTCACTAACTGGGAAATCCTCACCGCATCCCTGAGTAGAGGGAGCTTGAATGGTTTGCCCCACTGCATGCTGCAGATCAAACTTAGGGTCAGGAGATTCAGGAGAGAAGCCTCTCTCTCTCTCAGCACCTCTCTCTCTCTCTCTCTCTCTCTCTCTCTCTCTCTCTCTCTTCCTCATGCTCCCTACGTCTCTCTCACACACACATCTCTTTGTATTCACACTGGTTTCTGCCATTTTAGCCCGATGTAAAATGAAATAGCACACGCAAAACCCCTGTGCAGAGCCTGTTCATGGGGTTCAATGTGTTTTCACATTTTCTTCAGAGTAGGAACTGATCATCAGAGAGGGTTTAAAGGCCAAGAGAAATGAAGAGTCAACACACTTTGCCCAGCCATCCTTCACTTTCTGCATTCTCCAATGGGCAATTATTCAACAACACGATGAAGGTCACAGGTTTCACTGATTCCACATGGAAATAGCAAACCCGTGATAGCAAGAAACCATTCTAAAATGAAAGAAAATGCCATATCACCCTGCCTAACCTAAGTATCTAAATCTCAGTGGTTTATGAATATTTGGAAAGTGAGGTGTTTTTGAGCCTGACTACTTAAAGCACAATTCACAAAACAACACCACTGCATTAGAAATGCAGAATCCCAGGACACCCCCAGATCTTCTGGAACAATATCTGAATGTTAACAACCTCCCCAGGTGATTTCTTTAGAGCAATAATCTTCAAGATGAGATGTGCAATCTATTGGAGTATGGAAAGAAATTTTATAACTTCTATTTATATTATTCTAATGTATTTATTTTTTATTATCTCAAAAAATAAATTCAGCTTATTTACAATTGACATTTAACATGATAGTGGTACCTGTATAAACTTTAAACATTCGCTGGAAGTATGGACCCAATCTCTTTAACTGATAGGATTTTCTGTTTTAAAAGGAGATGATACCTCTCCTAGCTAGGCACTCATCTAACAAGGTCATCTCTCTGGCCAAGAAGCTTCCACCATCATGTATTAATCAAATGTTCCCTGCCTCCTCCCAGTTTCCTTTAAATGTGTTCTGTGGCACACAGCAGGGTCCTTCTCTTGGAGCACTTCTCACGATTTTCCCAGCTGTGCCCAGCCAGTACGCATCTCAGCAACTTGGCCAGGGCATAGAGGACAAGGCGACATGTACCACATTAACCTTTCTGCCTATGATACCAGGGTGTTTAGGTCTTTCAGTGATCTAAACACATAATCATCCTCATAATTAACTAACTCATTTCACTAGTGGTAAGTGTCACAAAGGAAGGTGCAGGAGGGTCCTGGAAAGCATTTATAATCTAAAGGGCAGGGAAAGCCTCCATGAGGAAGCAATATTTGAGTGCAGACCTAAAGAATGATCATGCCAGGAGATCCAAACAGAAGCAGCAATTGCAGATAATCTATGTGAGAAAGGAATTTGGAACAGATGAGATGGCCATTCAGCTGGGGGTTAGCTCAGCTGGTGAAGTGCTGTTTTGTGTGCTCAGAGGCCCTGGGTTTGATCCCCAGAACCACAAAAAAGGGAGGAAGGACCTGGCAGCCCAATCCCAAAACAATCATGAAGCAATCAAACATTGAAAACCCTATGAATAGCAGAGAAGCACTGACATAGTGCCAGGTATGGGCATAGTGTTGAGAGTGTTTTGTTCTGTTGTACATAGGGCCACTATGAGTTGGATCTGACTCAATGGCACCTAACAATAACAAGATTACTAATAATAGGTCATGTAGCTGGATCTTGGTGAACAAGAGAGGATAGAAGAGTATTAGGACAGTGTTAAGATGTTTGGGGCCAAGTTAAGAATTTTATATTTCATCATATAAAATTCATGAGCCAAGGCTGATGTTCTAGTTTGGATTCATTCAAAAGCAGACCCTAAGAAAAAGACTGGAAACAAAAGTTTATTTTAGAAACAAACTAGAAATCATGGTAAGGGCTAAAGAAGTAAGACAAGGAAGCAAGGCCAGTATGAGGGTCATTAAGAAGTTCTTTGAGCACTTAGGACTCAATTCTGGAAGGGAACCTCTGGAGGACTGAATGAAACATGCCTTAGAATGTTCCCACTGGGAGGCTGGATACATACCATCAGCCCTCACTCTTCATTATTTGAGAGATGATTCTGCAGGGTTAAATGCCACTATGCATGTAAGATGAGGAGAAGCCTGTGGTCAAAGAATGTCCTCGTCGTATGCAGGTAGGTACCCCATGCACTCAGATTACAGTTTGCACAGGAACTCCTGGTTTTAACAGTGAAAGGCCCTCATCCTGTGAACCTCTGTCACCCTATTAGAAGAACCATCTTCAGGTAACTGTTGAAGTAGGTCAAGGGCATGTGGGTGGGACACTGACAACATCTGCAAAATGGTATAGAAATATCCCACAACTATTCACTGCCTATGCCTGCAGCTGTGGCACTGTGGTGTCGGATCCCATCAGATTGCAGAAGCTAAGCAGAGTCGGGCCTGGTTAGCACTTGGATGAGAGACCATGTGGGAACACCAGATACTGTAGGCTTGGGAGAATGATCCAGCAACCCACTCCCAAAAAACAATCCGCTGTTGAAAACTCTATGAATAGCAGAGAAGCACTGACCATAGTGTTTCACCTGTTGTACATAGGGTCACTTAGTTGGATACCGACTCAAAGGCAGCTAACAACAACAATACACTGTCTAGATCCTAAAATGTCAGTGGTGTTTTGTCATCAAGAATATAGAGGATAGACTCGGACACTTTGGCACATGCCTGTAATCCCAGTGGCTGGGGAGGCAGAGGCAGGAGGGTCACAAGTTCAAGAACAGAGGCAGTCTGCGTAACTTAGCGAGGTCCTGTCTCAAAAAAACAAAAAAAAACAAAAAGTAAGAAAATGGGCCAGGGGTACAGCTCAGTGGTCCAACCCCCAGTACCACAAAAAAAAAAAAAAAAAAAAAAAAAAAAAAAAAAAAAAAAAAAAAAAAAAAAAAAAAAAAAAAAAAAAAAAAAAAAAAAAAAAAAAAAAAAAAAAAAAAAAAAAAAAAAAAAAAAAAAAAAAAAGAAAGAAAGAAAGAAAGAAAGAAAAAGAAAAGGAAAAAAAGAAAAAATAGAGGACTGGGAATGTAGTTCAGTGGTTGAATGCTTGTGTAGCATGAGTGAAACCCGAGGTTTAATCCCCAGTAGCACCATAAAAAGAGAATCTATGGAGTATTTTAGCAATGTCCAAGATTATGAACCTACGGAACTGGATATTAGAATGTCCAGAAAGCAATACATGTGATTGCTTGTAATAGCATGTCTGTATTAGTTTTCTATTGGTGCTGAGCCAACTCACTGCAAACTTGGTGGCTTAAAACAACCCAAACTTATTATCTTATAGCCATGAAGGTCAGAAATCTAAAATGGGTGAGCAGAAGTGTGTCCCTTCTGTGAATCCTAAAGGAAGATCCATTTTCTTGCTGTTTCCAGCTTTTAGGGGCCTGCATTCCTTGGCTTATGATCCCACATCACTCTGATTACTGTTTTTGTCATCAAATCTGCTCTGACTCTGCCCTTCCTATCTCTTCCTTATAAAGTCCTTTGTGATTACATTTGGCCAATCTAAATAACCCAGGATTATCTCTGTATCTTAATATCTGTTGTTAAACACATCAGTAAAATCCCTTTTGCCACGTAAGGTAATATATTTACTAGTTTTAAGGATTACAACATGGATATCGTGGGAAGTGGCATTATTCTGTCTACCATAATGTTCTTGGCACTAAAACATAGTAATTATACACAAGTATAATAAAAGATTTGAAGGGTGGAAACCAACATTATGTTAAATGTATATTTTCGAAATGTGACCTGATTTCAGAAATATTAAAATGTGAAAAATTGCACATCTACAAATATGCATGAAATACAAGCACAGAGAATTATATTTTTATAGAGGCTTAGTTGGTACATTTAGAGCCTAAGAATGGATATATGCATCCAAATACATACATATTAAATCTCTGTCAGGTACTAGCCTTGGGGGAAGTATATAGCAGTAAAAGACTGTCTCTGTCCTTATGGAGCTAACTTTCTGTGGGGAGAGGCAGTTCCTCAGGGTGTGGTGAATGTCATTGAGAAGAATATAGCAAAGTCAGGAGACTGAGGATGTCACCAGGCACAGAGAAGAGAAGCTAGTTCAGGCAGTAGTTGAAGGCAGTAGGTAAGGAGGAAATGTTAAAGCTGAGTCTTAAAGGAAGGCCTGGAGAATGGGGTTTCAGACAAAGGAAAGCTCAATCACAAGGACTGTGAGGCAATAAGGAGCTTGATGCTGGAACATATGTCAATTCCACAGGAAGATTTTCCAACCACTATTGTCCCTACTCTGAGGCAAAATGCTCCTAGGGTAACAAACTATAAAACTTCACAAATACAATCTTTTTTCTCTTTTTACTAAAGTTATGTGGGAGATTTGGAGGGACAAGAAGAGAAAGTTGGATGTGAGAAAATCATTTGCTGTAAACATAATAGCAGAAACTACCATAGTATTCCTAATGTAAACTTGTATTCAGTGCTGAGAACTGCACTGAATCAGACCCAGAGGCATAATGCTCTGAACTTCCCACATTTTATTCCTTTCAAAATCAGTGACTTTAAAAGTTCAATTGGACATCTCTTTTTAAAAATCTATACTCCCAACACTCCAGTATCTCCACTGCTCTATCCTAAAACACCCTAAACCTACCCTCCTGAAGTTTTATCCCTTCATCAGAAAACCAAAGCTATGGTAAGCATGTGACCTTTGTCCCTACTGTGGGTCAAGGACCATGACTGATGTCTGCTGATTAAAATCCCATCAAAGGGACAGAGCACAAGTCTTAGTCCTTCTCAAGAGAAAGGAAAAAGCCATCTGGAAAATCCCCAGCAGCACTGTGACAGCTACAAATTGCCAATTATTAATGGCTCCCAATCTAACAGCCAGACTGCAACAGGATCTCAATTTGTTAGGAAAATGCTGGAGACAGCCAATTCCCCAAATGGAAAGGCAAACACACAGGCACAAAGACTTTCCCCCAATCAGTTCAGAGGTTCCAAATCTTGTAGCTATAGAGAAAAATCTGGAGGCAACTCATTAGTGGTAGGAAGGTGATGCCTCAAGCTGCGGCTCATGACTAAATCATACAACAGAACACCTTCTCATTGACCTTGAATTACACATTCAAACAATGTGTGCTGACATTCAGTTTGCAGTCAAGGTAGATACAATTAATGTAAACACTTCTCAGAGTTATACAGGAAATAAACATATGATCTTTGGGGAAAGTCTCTCGTATTTTCAGGAAGGCATTTTAAAAATTGCTCACCAATATGCCCGTGAATCTGAAGGTTATTTTACAAGTCACTAGAATGACAAATATATTCAGTTTGGCAATTTAACTGTCATGGATGTTTAGCTTAAACCTCTTGCTTTCAAGAAGTAAATTTATGTGATTCCATTATTGTTAGAACAGTCATTTTAAAGTCATATTATTCCACATAGAAAGTATCTTAACCCAGGTCCTACAGGAAACAATGAGAAACTGGACATTTACAATTGTGTTTGACCTGGGCATGAAGCTGTTACCAAGAAACCAGATTTCTGGTAATATCCCAGACTAACTGAATACTCTCCAAACCATAAATTACAGGTTTGTTGGAAAACCTTACAGGTTAAATGATGCAAGTAACTTTAGTGGTAGGTAGCATGATACCAGTGAAATGAAATGTGAACCAATGCCTACAGGGAGATATTCAGGCTGATCCATGAAGATTTAACCATAAGTCACTCATTAGAGTTAATGGAGCATGACTCTTAAATTCTGGATGACACCTTAGAATTTTACTTCCTGTGGAAAAGGTAGATTAAGGCAGCAGCACTTGCTATGAACCAGGAAAACTGAAGGTAGATAACATGTTTTCAGCTATTAGAATTAAAAAGAGGCCAAAGGCTCAATCTCTATTTTAACTAAACTGTCATTACATGATATTTTATACAGAAACTCATCTGGCATTCATCATCAAAAAGTGCCTTTTTTAGGAGAATGGACTTTTAATGTTTTTGCCAAAAATGTGTTTGAAGAGATATATTTAATCTGATTTGAACGTTACCCAATGTATACATGTACTGAAATATCATAATATAAATAAATAATATACTATAAATGTGTATGATTTTTATGGTTTTATGTAGCAGTTAAAAATAAATTTAAACTGAAAAAACTACCTTGTACCACAGCTATTTTATCCCTTCTTGTTGTTAGGTGCCATTGACTCAGTGTCTGACTCGTAGGGACCCTATGTACAACAGGCAAAACAATATTGTCAGTGCTTCTCTGTTATTCATAGAATTTTCAATGGCTGATTGTTTTGGGGGAGTGGGTTGCTGGGTCCTTCACCCAAGCCTACAGCACCTGGTGTTCCCAGGTGGTCTCCCATCCAAGTACTAACCAGGCACAGCCTCACTTAGCTTCTGAGATCTGATGGGATCAACAGGTGGTACAGCAGAAGCAAAGGAAACAGAAAAAGACATAAAATATGCTTAATTGTTATACTGAATAGGAAGAATAATGCAGGCAAGTTACAGCCCCTCAAACTGGACATTCACATGTAGAAGAAAGAAACTAGATTCCTATCTCTTAACCTATACAACTAGATTCCTATCTCTTAACCTATACAAAAATCAATGTTGTTGTTGTTGTTGTTAGGTGCCGTCATCATAGCGATCCTCTGTACAACAGGGGAAACACTATTGTCAGTGCTTCTCTGCCGTTCATAGGGTTTTCAATGGCAGATTGATTTTTGGGAGGGGGTTGCCAGGTCCTTCTCCCAGCCTACAGCTTCTGGTGTTCCCAGGTTGTCTCCCATCCAGGTACTAACCAGGCCCGACCCTGCTTAGCTTCTGAGATCTGACGGGATCGGATGCCACAAGGCTACAGTTGCAGGCCCAAACTGGATAAAAGACCTTAATCTAAGACCTGAAACTTTGAAACTCCTAGTGAAAAACATGGAGAAAATACTTCAAGATGTAGGCATAAACAAGGACTTTCTAAAAAGGACTCCAGTAGCTCAAACAACAATAGCAAGAACTGACAAATGAAATTGCATGAAATTAAAAAGTTCCTGTACAGCAAAGGAGACAATTAAGAGTGAAGAGAAAGTCATGTGCAGTGGTTCATTCCTGTAATCCCAGTGACATAGGAGGCAAAGGCAGGAGGATTGCAAGTCTGAGACCAGAAGCAGTCTGCATAATTTAGCAAGACCTTGTCTCAAAATAGAAAGTCAAAAAAATGGGCTGGGGGTGCAGCTCAGTGGTACAGCACTTGCAAAGCATGTAAGCACAGGCCCTGGGGTCAATCCCCAAGTACTGCAAAAATATATATATATATATACTGAAGAGACAACCTACAGAATGTAAGAAAAATCTTTGTTAGCTATACATCAGACAAGGCATTAATATCTAGAAAATATAAAGAACTCAAAAAAGAAACACCTGGTGCACACCTGTATTCTCAGCAACCTGGGAGGCGGAGGCAGGAGGATTGCAAGTTCAAGACTAGAAGCAGTCTACATAGTTTAGCAAGACCCTATCTCAAAAAGTAAAAAAATGGGCTGGGAGTGCAGCTGAGTGGCCCAGCACTTGCAAAGCATGCAAGCAAAAGGCCCTGGGTTCAACCCCCAGTACCTCAAAAAAAGAAAAGAAAAAGAAACACCAAAAACAGCAACTCATCCAATCAGAAAATGGGCAAATGAACTGAACAGATAGTTCTCAAAAGAAGAAATACAAATGGCTAATAAACATGTGAAAAAATATTCACCATCCTTAGCCATCAGGGAAATGCAAATCAAAACTGCATTGAAATTCCATCTCACTGCAGTCAGAATGACTAGTATCAACAAAACAAACAAAACAAATGCTTAGGAGGACATGGGGAGAAAGGAGCCCTCATACATAGCTAGTGGGAATGTAAGTTAGTCCAGCTACTATGGAAATCAGTATGGAGGTTCCTCAAAAAACTAAAAATAGAACTACCATATGATCCAGCCATACCACTCTTGGATATACACCCAGAGGAATCTAAGTCAACATACCATAGACATAGCTGCTCATCCATGTTTACTATGGCACTATTCACAACAGCCAAGATATGGAATCAACCTAGATGTCCATCAACAGATGAATAGGTAAAGAAAATGTGGTAAATATACACAGTGGAATTCTACTCGACATAAAGAAAACCAAAATGATATCATTTGCAGGAAAATGGATGGAAGTAAAGACCATCAATTTAAGTAAAATAAGTCAGACCCAGAAAGACAAATACCTTTATCAAATGTTCTAATATATATCATGAAAGTATAAGGGGGACTATTTGGGGAGAGAAAAGAAAGTAAAGAGAGCAGGGAGGGGGCATAAGAAAGTAACAGGGGAGAGACAAATATCACACATGCAAAATCTAGATTCAAATTTGTGCGTGTATATATATATGTGCATGTGGGTACATGGGGAAGACAGTGGGAGAGAGGGAGATCTGTTGGGACATGAGATGGTGGCAGTGGCATGAATGTAAACGAACATACAATAATATGCACATATAGGAATGTACTGATGAAACTCACTAATATGTACATTAACTGAAAAAAATTATGAATAAAAAATTCAAAAAAGGAAGAAGAAAAGATAAAGAGAGAAGAAAGAAAGAAAGAAAGAAAAAAGAAAGAAAGAGAAAGAAAGCCAGCCCCCACCTCCCCCCCGCCCAAGTAAAGGAACAATTTTAAACAGTTTTCCTCTTATAACTTCAACAGAGTAAGAATGTCCAACACCCCCAATTAAATTCAGGTCTAAGCTTATAAGGTGCCATTTTATCATTTAAAATTGGCCCTTCCACAGCCTAAATGGAAGACTTCTAATTTATTCAACAGAGGTTAGTGTAATGCATTTAACCTTAATAGTGTTTACCTTAAATTTGTTCAGTTAACAGCAAGACATGACAACTGAATTTTTATTTAAATATTCTCTTGAATGGCATCCTACTGAGACAAGACAGCAAAGAAATAATGTCTACACTCACACATTGCTAATGGCAGTTGAAGTTAATTGGTGTGTGGACAACAGTACTGATTCTTGCTTGCAGAGCCACTCAGCGTCATTAACAATATTCTAAGCCCCAATAGTGTTCATAGTAATTCATAACTTCCTGTTGGAGTTGATAATTATTCTTGAAAAGGATTGATTTCCTAAATTAGGTAGGCAGAGATATTAATTTACACAAGGATTTTTCCTAGGCATTTTTCTTCTATTCTTATAATAGCTATGTACTGCAAATGAAGGTAAACATTTTATGTATATTTTTTGCTCACAAAAACCCTTAAAGATAGACATTTTCCTCCATGTTTCACAAATGAGGAAACTCAGAAAGCTTATGTAATTTGTCAGAGTTCACACAGCTTTCCAGTGGCAGAGTCAGGAACTCAAACCAACTCTTGGACTCCAAAGTCCATAATTTTCAATGGTATATAACATATATCTTGAAACCTCATTCTACTTGTATGAAGCCAACCTCAACTTTCTGTCATTTCACTTGGAAGCACTTAGTACTAAATTTCTCTTATTTGGGAGAAGGAACATCTAGGTAGGAATCATATTGACAGTTAGGAATCTGATTTCCCTCAAAATTCCCCACATTTATTATTTAGCACTTTCAACAGTATTATTATTATTATTATTATTATTATTATTATTATTATTATTATTAATAGCATACTACTAAGAATAGAAAGCACTGTATTTTAGGCCAAACTAACTCAGAAAGCACATGAAGAGTTAGTGTTCTAAAGATATACCTGAAATACAAATTCATAAAACAGTGAGTCAAACAAAGGATGCTGCCATCTTGAATGTGAATGTGTCGTTTGAAGAAAGCATTGAGACCAGCTTCGAAAGAAAAGCCCTATCTATGGAAGATGCCTCCACCCATGAAGTCAGTCGCACTTGCTATTATGGTAGCTTTTAAACATATTACATGCTCATTTTTGAAAATTTAGAAATATAGAAAAGATGTAAGCAAACAAGTAAAACTTCAGATTCCAGACCTCAAAGGCAAGCCCTGTTAATGTCTTCCTATCTATCTTCTATGCAGTTTTTGTTTGGTTGACATCATGCCACAAACATAGCTTTTAATTCTCATTGAGATTTGGGGAAAGTAAACATACAGGCACTCAGTTTTAACCATAGAATATTAAAATAATAAACATTTGTCAGAATTTCTCATGAATGGTTTACTTTCAGAATACTTATCCATTGAAATTCATTGGTTGAAAGCAGCTCCCCAAAGGAACTTACACTTATTCAAATATACTGCTAGAGAGTTCCTGCAGGTTTCTTGAGCTGTATAACTTCATACATTTCCCTAATGACAGAAAACCCCAGTGAGAATTGCAGGATTCTGCAAAGTCAGGAGTAAGCAAAAAGGAAATTAAAAATTGTGAGGAAAAAGGCATTAAACACACTTTGTTCATTTGTTTTAATTAGCACAGCTGAATTTTAATTATCACAATTCTTCACCAGACACAAGTGTGTTGAAACCATCTTGTAAAATTAACAGAGCCTTAATACTACAAGGCCTTGTTTAATTTTATTCTATTTTTAGTTTTTTTAAAAAAATAACTTAAGCAAGAAGTTTGAGGCATTTGGAGCAGACCACTAGGATAAATGGAATTAAGTAATTCATTCGACTGTAATCTCCATGGAGGCAAGGATGTCTCTATCCCACTTATTGTTATAGATATCACACCTAGCATTAGTTAATGCTTAGTGCATGAATGAATGTAAAAATGAATGAACGATTCCCTTTCTTGTGCCCTCAAAAGGACTATAAAGTTCACAAAGGCAGAGATCATAGGGTTTTTTTCTTCATACATAAAACATCAGCAGAAGGTTGAGTAATCAGGAGTCACTCAATAGAAACTTCTTAGCAAATGCATTTTCTGAGGAAGAGGAACTTTCACCATCCCAAACTGCAAAAGACAGATACAGTCTAGATACATTGTTGTTGTTAGGTGCCATCAAATTGTTTCCAACTAACAGAGACCCTCATACGGTTTTCAATGGCCTCGGGAGTAGATTGCCATGTTCTCTCATTTTTGCGGTGCTGGGAAACGAACTCAGGACCTTAGAGACTGCAGAGCACCACTCTACCAACTGAGCTAAATCCTAGCCCAATCTAGACATAACACCAACAAATCAGCAGGATCCCACGGGAATCAGAACTCTGCTGCTTACCCCCTCATTCTTACAGGGAAAAGTTTGCTTAAATACTTTAAAAAATGGTAGACTTGTCCATGTACTGCCAGAGAAATGCCCTGCTATCTTCTACGGACATATATTCATGAGGCTAACATGAGGGATGTAAGTGCAATTGGGTCAAGGCTGCACTCCCTAATCCTTCCAGGTGTTTCCATGTGCTGCTTCTCATGTACATTTGAGTAGATCTCTTTCTACCATGGATTTATTTCACCTAAGGAAGTCTGGGGGATGAAACAAAAAGTTGCTTCATCTAGAAAAGTCTCCTGGTCCTGTCACTACACCAGGTGACTCCTGATTTGCTTCATTTCAGCTCCCATTGACCACTATCCCCATAGATCTTGGGTGATGCTACCTACCTAACTCCTTGATTTTATCACCACTTGATTCTTAATATGCTTACTTAATTTAGCCAATTGTTTATCTGAATTTGCTGCTGGGTGGTTCTGACAGGCATAAGAATTTCAGACCCCCTTCTCACTTAGATCACTAACCCACCACTTCCAGCCATGGCTGAATGCACGAATTTCTGCATGAATGAATGTATAGTTCTCTTCCTGCTCATTTCCCTTCGGCCACCTCTCACTTAGAACCATGACCACAAACATTAGGTTCTTCACAGAAACAAGTTTATATTTCTGAAAAAAAAAGAGCCTTTGAATTATTACAATAGCAACACAGATACATGCAGTTTAATAAAATTCAGACAAGACAGAAAATGTTCCTCAATCTGGCCCCAAAGCTACTAGTATTATCTTATTATACATTCTTGCAAATTCCTTCTTAATTCAACATCTTAATTGTGGGAGAAGGATCTTGTTTCATTGTGTTACCCATCAGTTCGGATTGAGATTCACAAGCAGAAGAGACCACAGTGTTATCAGCACATGAGGTACTCAATAAATAGCTTTTGGCCCTATTCGTACACTAAATCAATTGCCACAAACAAAAGTATGGGGAATCTGTCACAGTCCACACCTGTTTGTTTTCCTCATTGGATGAATGTGACTTTAATAACATTTTCATTTAGAATATTTACAGGTAACATATAAAGAATATAGAGAAGCAGAAGAATGATTTGGCATAATGGTTCAAATTGAGTTTTGCTTCATTCCAATCAATTTTTTCAATCTCTGGGCTTCCTTCCTACCACTGAAGATTTGATTCTTTCTATAACTTACTTGAATTACACGACTTGGTTTTTGTAAGTCAAGTACTCTGCATATTTTAAACTTTACAAAGTTTGACTAAGTCTGAAGCCAGATTTGTCTTTATGGTGCAAACAGATTTCTAAGAATTTCTTTGTCCAAGTGCTTCCATTTCACAAGCAAGGCTGAATTTACCACATATGTATGAAAATCCATAAGTCTTATAAGAATCAGATAAAACAATAGTTTTATTTCACCTCTCTATGTATGGGACTGGAGTTTAGCTCAGTTGGTAGAGCCCCACTCTACAGTCTCTGAGGACCTGGGTTCGATCCCCAGCACCACAAAAACAGGAGAAGGATGTAGCAATCTACTCCCAAAGCAATCAGCCCTTGAAAACCTTATGAAGGACCCAACTCAATGGCATTTAGCAACAATGATATATACACATCCAACCAAATTTAAATCTTCTTTAGCGAATAACTCTAGAAACAGAAGCAGAGAAGGAATCTTTAATAATGGTTATAGATGTTCATTGTTCTTGTTAGGAACCAAAGAAGAGCATTCAGTCTTTCCTCATGTTTATATATCTACATGTGTAGGGATATGTGTGGGGATGTGTTGCATTTTTCTGTATGCACTGTATGTAACATTCAAGGAAATGAATACCACCTCATCTAAAATTAATGCATACTAGAAGTGTGAAGTATAATCAACTCACACAGCACCCCCTTTGGGGTATCACTGCAGGATGTAAAATAAGAACAAAAAACTGTACTATTTTGGCTTTTTCTTTCAGGTACTAAATTTGCATTACCCTTCTGCCATATGTTCAGGTAGCTTTCAATGGTACCTCATGCAGCTGTGTCATTGAATTCTCCAATCTTAATGAATAAACTAATTACAGCCTGAAATGAACTCTTGCAGACTAGCTACCTCCTGCCATAGATCAAGGAGAGAAGTTTATTCCCACAAGTATCTGCTAATTTGCATTAGCCATACAAAATACACCACAGCTCCTATTTCAGCTGGGCAACCAGGGCTACATTGATAGGATACAATGCCGTAGATATTTATGGATTACAGTTCAAGTTTGCATCAGTAAATATGCCACTGCCACATGACTCTCAAGTACAGATACAACTAGGAAGCTATTGATTTACTTGAGCTAGATAGCAGCATTGATATAATTGTAAGTTTCGTTGCATTAAATTTTACAATTGAACACTATTATTCATTTGGGTCTTGGAGTTCTGTTTACAAAACATTTCCAATGAGGTGAAAATAAAGATTTGTCCATTTGAAACATTTTAAAGGAATATAAAAGCTACTTTATCAAATACAAATATACCTGAGCTAATGGCAAAGGTCATCAAGAGAACAAGTTATGGAGAGAGAGAGAAAGTGAGAGAGAGAGACTCAATGCAAATTGGCCTTCATTCTCTGTTCTCATGGCCCAAGTCTAGAGCTTCCTGGACCAGTTAGTTATAACATTGAGCTAGATTCCAGTGAGATGGTTCTCAAATGAACATAACTGTACAGTGGCTTCATTGCCAAGTTAATGACATCACCAGCAACAACTCACACAATTTAAAGAGACAATACAAAGAAGCTTGGGCTCTTTTACCTCCTTCTTCCTCAATATACTTGCAAATTTTCCTGTCAGAGTTGTAGAATTTCAAAGAGTGAAAGTTGGGACAACCTATTACAAATGTGAAAGTTGGGAGATGTCGATTATAGCCCCAGTTTTGACTATATTAACTCTGGGACCCAGATTCAAACAGCTTCTACTTCCTTTTCCACAGAGATGCTCCACTGAGACCATAAATAGAAGACACTGTATACCTTTGAGACCTACATGGCAGGTGCCAGTGGAATGATTTTTACTTGGTCTTCTACCTGTGTCAGACCTCCTATTGCTATTTCAGTCATAATATATTCAGGTCTTCTTATCTGAAATATTCGGTTATCTTTATCATCATCCAAAGTGTGATGTTTATAATATATTCCAGTGTTTCTTTCCAGAGCTAGAGCATCTTCCCCTGCATTATGTCCAACATCTCACAGAACTAGGAGGTTACAAAGTAACTCAGGAAATCATAAGGTCCTTTTTTTTTTTTTTTCTTTTTGTGGTACGGGGGTTGATACATGCTCTGCAAGTGCTAGACCACTGAGCTGCACCCCCAGCCCATTTTCTTACTTTTTGAGACAGGGTCTCGCTAAGTTATGCAGACTGCCTCTGGTCTCAAACTTGTGATCCTCCTGCCTCTGCCTCCCAAGCCACTGGGATGACAGGCATGTGCCACCATGCCCAGTTTAGGAGATCAAAAGGTCCTTGTAGCAAATGAGATTAAATTTAAGCCATCTTGATCAAAAATTGGCCCTCAAGTAGCACTAGACAGAGTATCCTAATGGTAGGCTATTGAAACATGGGACTACTATGGAATTAACTTCCATTTATGTAGGATGTGCCCTTTGAAAAATATTTCCTATTCAATACTCATGTCATGTAATCTGTCTACATATTCTAATATAATGTATTGAAATGATATTTTCATATAACACTTTTGTATTGCTGATAACATAAATCCAGATCTTTTCCATACATAATGTGTTGGTTATCTTTCTGTCACTGTGTGACACTGTGGCAAAATACCTGAGACAGTCAATTTATGAGGAAGAAAGGCTTATTTTGGTTATCATGGTTTCAGTGGTGTCAGTCCATAGTTGCTTGGCTCTAATGACTTTGGGCCTTTGGTAAGGCAATGCATCATGGGCAGGAACATGTGGTGGAGCAAATTGCTCACCTCATGGCAGCTGGGATGCAAAGAGAGAGAAAGCAGAGAGCCTGTATCTCATTATTCTCTTCAAGGGCACTGCCCCCTAATAATGTAACTTCCTCCCACCAGGCCACTTCTTAAAGGTTCCACCACTCCTACTCAGGCATCATGGCACACATCTGAGATTCCAATGACTCAGGAGGCTGAGGCAGAAGGATTGCAAGTTGGAGGCCAGAGGTAGCCTGCATAACTGCTGACACTGTCTCAAAATAAAAAATAAAAAAGGAGCTGAGGGTTCAGTGGTAGAGCACTGGGCTAGCATGTGTGAGACCCTGGGCCAATCCCCCAATACTGGGGGTGAGTGAGAAAGGTTCTGCCTCCTCCAATAGCACCACAGTTTGGGCACCAAGCCTTCAACACATGAGCCTTTGGGAGCTTTCTAGGGTCTGAACTATAGCACATACTTCTTGTTGTTAGGTGCTGTTAAGTCAGTGTCCAACTCATAGCAACCCTATTTACAACAGATGAAACATTATTTTAGTGCTTCTCTGTTTTTCATAGGGTTTTAATTGGGTGATTGTTTTTTGGGAGTGGGTTGCCAAGTGCTTCTCCCAAAGTACATACTAAGGCCTATGTAATTTATTTTTCCTTCTCAGATTTGTAATACACCGAAATATACATCCCTGATCAACCTTCCATTTGCTTCTCAGATTTCTCTAATTTTATTTCACCTTTAATGAAATCAAACTTACAAGCTAATGTAGTACAACTAAGACAGATGGCAGTAGAGTAAGCATTTGTATAATTTTCTCAATACCATGATAGGTCACATCTTCTTATAGACCCCAGGAATGCTCAAGGACTTACACACTTGCACAAAGCTATTCTCTTTTCCAAAATAATATGTAGAATCAATAGAGCTTCTTGGATGATTTAGGACAATCTACTCTCTCCTTTCAAAAGGAATTCAATATTCTTATATGTGACATAAATGACCTAAGGAAACACCATCTCTATTAGAAAGTTTGCAATTTCCTTCTTAGAAGGCCTCCTAGATTAGCATCTCTATGTCCTAAATCTCATCCTGAAAAGAAGATCCATAGTTGTATCCATCAGGGTTCCCACAGGAAATAGATGACATGCTCAACCTAGGATCTGGCTTGGTTAGGGTTTAGGGAAGTCAGCAGGGGATAGAACTACATTCTAAAGCTAGTAAGTTGAGGATGTGTGACCAGGAGACATTACCACCTGGGACCTGAAAAGGCAAGGACAGGGCATGGGTCATCAGAACCCAAGGAAAAGTGCTCTATGAAAAGGAATATATTTGAGTCTGGAGCTGTGGCCTTCAAAACAAGAAGCAGCCAAGGCTGGGGATATGGGTCAGGGCTAGAGCACTTGCCTCACATATGTGAGTCCCTGAGTCCCATCACCAGCACCACAAAAAGTCAAGAGTGTGAGGGAAGCAGCCAATCTAGGTGGCCCAGCAAGATAAGGCCAGGACTACCCACCCCTGCTTCCCTTAAATGTCCTGTCAGTCCCCTCCATTAGTCAAACCCTACCAAAAGTCAGAGGGCAAAAATTTGTAATAGAATTAGTTTTTTATATACCCATTTTTCTAAACTAGACTGTAAGCTCTTTTAGGGGCAAAACTGTGTCTCACTAGTCTTGACATAATGCTGAGCATGTTATTGTTAGGTGCTGTCAAGTCGGGTCTGACTCATGGTGACCCTCATAGAGTTTTCAATGGCTGATTGTTTGGGGGAGTGGACTATCTCATCCTTCTCCCATTTTTGTGGTGCTGGGGATAGAACCCAGATCCTCAGATAGTGCAGAGCAGAGCTCTACCAACCAAGCTAAACCCCAGCCCAATGCTAAGCACAGAGTAAATTAAATATACATAGTCTCTAACTTACATATTTTCTTAGCTATAGATAGGAAGTCCTAACTCTGGGAAGAAGGATCTTCTTGATAAAATCTTGGGTTGATATAGAAAGGAATTGACCTAAGATGTGCAATTAATATTGACCAGTTAAACCTGGGTTTTAGGCAGAATTAACATAAAATATAAGAACATGGTTCTGTAGTCAGACAATGTAGGTTTAAGTTTATGAGATAAAATCCAGGGCATGCATTTAAATGTGAATTTCAAATAAATAATAAATAATTTTTTTAGTGTAAGCATGTGTGAAATATCACAAAAAAGGGGACAAATATTACATAGGTATCTTTTTTTCTCTGTGTGTTTTCCCCCAATCTGGCAACTCTGCCTAGTTTCAAATCTCAGTTCTGCAATTTCCTGGCAGGATGACCTCAGACAAGTTAGTTAGTATCTCTATGTTTAGATTTCTCATGTTTAAAATAGGAATAATAAAAGTACCAACTTCATGGAATTGCTGTGACAATTAAATGAGTTCATAGTCATCTTTATAGCACAATTCCACTTTTTTCAAGTCTGTAAAATGAACAAAAACACTAACTGGTACGAAATTCAACTGAATGCAATATGATTTACATTTCTAGTGATGGGGATAAAATAATAAAAATGTAGAAAGGTCATATTCTAATAACAGAGAATGAGAATTTTATTTGTAGTCACAAAAATGAAAAAGAATTTTTAAAATGAAACATCTTAACCCATATGTACAACTTCATTAGCTCCATTACAACAATACATTAAGGTCATCATACTGTACTTCAAACTCACCCTGACGATAATTACCAAAACTTGTATAATAGGACATTAGGCAAGTATGATAGTGCACAGATTGTTAGACCATGTAAATACCATGACTATTATTTTCTCATTGCCTAGCTAGTCAAACATAGTCTAAGACACCTCGACTGAAAAGACAGCCAAGGAAAGAAAGAAATTTGTCAAGTAAGAAATGACTCCAAATGCTCATATTAATATGCACTACTGGAAAATACTATCTACTGTGTTACTATTAGAAACATATGTGCATGTACACACACACACACACACACACACACACACACACACACACATACGCACACACACAATCTCAAAGCAATAAAGGGCCTGCAGAGAAGGAAAGTAAAATATGCTTGCTGAGCAATCATTACCGAACAGGGGGAAGCCTGAAATCAACAAAGGACCAGTCATGAGAAATTTATAAGTTAATATTGGTCACACCTGCAAATTACTACAGTGAGACCCTTGACTAAATCCAGAATATCGTTTAAATGGATTTGCTGAGATATTTATATATCCCTTGGAGTCATTGAAATGCTCTGAATCTAAATTTGTCAGTTACTCCAATTAAGGGCAGTGGAGGTAACATCTATCACAGTGCAGATGAAGCGAGTTTCATGTACCACTTGAGGACACAGTTTTCCTTGGGAATCTGTAAAACATTTACTCACATGGTGTGTGATTCAGGATGCAAATTTATTGTTCATGTTTAACTTCTTTAAAGCTTTAGTGCTTAAAAATAACAAATCGCTCAAATGTCCCAGAAAAACCCAAACAAAAAATACTCTTTTGGTACCTCCTGGGAGTTTAGCAAAGCATGGGTTTTGATCTGTTGGCCAAAATAACACCATTTGGGTGGTGATTTATACACATGTCATATATTTTCATCTCCCTTGTTTTCACGAAAAGGTCAAAGCCATCAAGCCAACATGCTTAGCCAGAGTCAGGGAGAAGCATCATTTCACAACCGTGAAGCAGAACTCACACAGCAAATGAGGCTAATCATTCAGCAAGTACAAGGAAAAGAGATTATGAGATCATAATTTTCTCACCAATTGAGAATCACTGTGCATAAAAATAGAAATTACTAGGGGAAAATTCAGAATACTTACAAAGAAAGTAAGAGCACTAAACAAAATGGTATCTCATCTGGGAAATGACTTCCCATTTCAGGCAAAACAGAAAGCTGACATATGAAAGATAAGATAGCAAGAAAGAAAAGCCTTCTGAAAAAAATTTAACTCTGTTTCTTTCTTCTCTGAATGTGATTTGTGACACAGAGAGCCCTAGTGACCTTGCAGATGCCACTCACCTGGTGTCAGAAGCACTCTTTTTGCTGGTGAGTGGAAAATAATTCTTCTTTCATGTACTTGGCTACAAATATAAATGATAGATTCCTAAACATGTGAGCAAGAGTGTTGAAAAGAGAAAAGACCTGTGAGGCTAACCATTGAGAGGGCACTGATGTGTATTTGCCTTTTAAAACCTTACAAATACCCTGCTCGACATTTTCTGGATGAGCACTTCCCGACAAAAAGATTCTCTGGTAATGCAGGAAGAAAAGATTCTCTTTTGGCTTTTGTGCATTCAGGAAAGCCTAGACAGAATTAATATTTCCATGGAAAAAAATATAAGATAGATCTCAGAGAAATACTATGTAATACCAAAATTGTATTCTGAAGAGAACAGATTCTGTTACTAAAAAGACAAAGTGTCCCTTTTGTTTAGCCAAGCACCTGGGCTGATGTTGGATACATAAAGTTTGCCCTGGGGAAGGTTAGTTTAGGAGCATAATTGTTAGCATTTTATGAATAAAAGAATGAGAAAAAACTGGAATTCCTGAGAGGAAACCAGAAGAAGTGACAGGGACAAAGGAGACCAAGGAGGCAGTAAGATGGAGAGAGGCCAAGGCATGATGCAAAGTGGCTTGGCCAGTGAGACATATCCCTATTACGGGCTGACCAACACAACCTTCTAGGATAGGAATGTTTCATACATGACTGTAAGTTGTGTTCCTTCCTGAGGGGCATTGCAGTGTGAATCCTTCCCTTTGATTCCATAATTCTCTATAAATATTTTCATCAGTGAAACAACTCTGCTATAGTTTGGATTGTAGATGTCCCCCTAAAGTCCATACATTAAAGGATTAGTCCCCAGCATGGTGCTACTGGGAGATGGTGGAACCTTTAAGAGGTGGGGTCTAGTAGAAGATCTTCCAGTGATTGGGCTCATGCCCTGGAAAGAGATATTGAGACCCTGGCCCCTCTTCTTCCTCTCTTTCACATCCCAGCCATGAGGTGAGGAGCTTTGCTTCTCAATGCACATCTGCCACATATGCCACCACAGATCCAAAGCAACAGCCAATTATGACCTGAAACCTCCAAAACTGTGAACCACAACAAACCTTTTCACTCTACAAGTTGATTTATCTCAGGTATTGGTTAAAATAATGGAAAGCTCTTTACCACAAACTCCTTGTGGCTGGAGGGCTCCAAAAGGGACCTGCCCTACCAGGACAGAGATAAAGGGCCATTACAAGGGGCAGAGCAGGAACAAGTGGCCTCTTGGAAGGAGCCCTGGGAAGATAAGTCCTCAGGATCTGTAGAAATCAGAGACAGGGGAAACAAAAAAGGGCTTGAGTCATATAATCAAAAGCTCAAGAAGCAGTTGCTCCTGCTGACATCTAGATACAGATGTTTAAATTATTCTTGCAACTTCATCTTCTAGCTGCATAGCCATTTGCTGCTTTAATTCTGGCAAGAATTCTCTTTTTGTGGAGTCTCCAGTGCCATAACTTATAACTTAATTAGCTCGAATGACCCGAGCTATCATTTACTTACCAGTTGTTACTATACACTGGACTGTCATCCAGACCACTGATTTCACAACGAGGCAAGACCCAACATACCCACACACAAAACTACAAAGGCACACATTGAAGGATTTTGGTTAGAACCAGGGTACATTTTCCTCATAGAAATAATGTTATAAATCAGATGCTCTCAAACTTTAATGTGCATATGAATAGCATAGCAGTTTTATTAAAAATAGATCCCTGAGCTCTAACCACCAGAGATTCTGATTCTGGGATGGAATCCAACAAGCAATGTTTTGATTAAACATCCAGGTAATTGTGATGCAACCACATTTTGGAAATACTGGTAGTTATAGTGATAAGATTTTCCACAATTTAATCCATAATGTAACTGAAATAGCAGTGAAAATAATTTTTAGCCGTGAATATCCCCTCCCCATATTCTAGAGCCTTAGCTAAAAGCTGAACAGCTCAGAATGTTGTAAGAGCTGGCAAGAGGTGTAATGGAATCAGGAGGAACTCCCTATAATAAGTGCTAAGCTGAGCAAGAGGGCCGCACTGTCATATATAAGGGCTGCCCATAATTCAAACCTTCTCCCTGAATTGTCACCCCATATAGAATTCTAACTAAGAAACTTGTGGTTTAAAAGAACTAAGATAGCTTTCCAATTTAATTCACTTGTAGCCAAGCAATAAAATTAAGAAAATCTACTCTATTAATTTCTGTGTGAAGATAATGTTTCCAGAAGAGCACAGCTCATCTTAGGACTTTTTTTCCATGGAAATTAATTGTAAGTAATGTTCAAGTATAGAAAATAAGAGCTAAAACAAACACCAAGCTGAACGTTGTTTTGCAAAAAAGCACTCAGGAGAACACACTAAAGGCTAAGGTAGAAAGTTCCTGCTAGCATAGTGTCCAAAGTGGGACTTCAAACCTGCAAAAAATTGGGTTTAGGTGCAGGTGTGAGTCAAAATGTTAAGATTTATAGGGATCAAATTTGGGTTTAAAATTTTAATCCTATGTGTTGATGCATGAATAAAATTTTTTCAATTTTGTTTCAATTTTTAAATAGCTAATGACACCAAACAATGGGAAGAATGGGAATACTTGTTGTTGCTGTTGTTGTTAGGTGCCGTTGAGTCAGTATCCGAGTCATAGCGACCCTCATAGGGTTTTCAATGGCTGACTGTTTCGGGATTGCCTTGGGAGTGGATTGCCAGGTCCTTCTCCCATTTTTGTGGTGCTGGGAATTGAACTCAGGACCTCAGAGACTGCAGTGCAGCACTCTACCAACTGAGCTAAATCTAGAGCACTTAATTATACTCATGAGAAATTTGTACATGGACCAGGAGGCAGTCATTGGAACAAAACAAGGAAACACTGCATGGTTTAAAGTCAAGAAAGGTGTGCATCAGGACTGTATTCTTTCACAGTATCTCTTCATCTCTATGCTGAGCAAATAATCCGAGAAGCTGGACTTTATGAAGAAGAACATAGTATCAAGATTGGAGGAAGACTCATTAACAGCCTGCATTATGTAGGTGACACAACTCTGCTTGCTGAAAGTGAAAGGATTTGAAACATTTATTGATGAGGATCAAAGAACACAGCCTTCAGTATGGATTGTGCCTCAACATCAACAAAACAAAAATCCTTACAGCTGGATCAGTATGAGGCTTAATGATGAATGGAGAAGAAATTGATGTTATCCAGGATTTTGCTTTCCTTGGTTTTACAATCAACATCATTGGAGGCAGCAGTCAGGAAATCAAAAGATGCATTGCATTGAGAAAAGCTGCTGCAAAAGACATTATTAAAGTGTTGAAAAGTAAAGTTGTCACATTAAAGATGAAGGTGTGCTTGACTCGTGCCATGGAATTTTCAATCACATCATATGGTTGTGAAAGCTAGACATTGAATAAGGCAGACAGGAGAAGAATTAATGCTTTTGAATTATGGTGCTGGAGACATGCATTGAATACACTATGGACTGCCAAAAGAACCAACAGATCTGTCCTAGAAGCACAACCAGAGTGCTCCTTGGGAGCAAGGGTGGCTAGATTGCATCTTATGTATTTTGTACATGTTGTCAGGAGGAACCAATCCCTGGATAAGGACATCAGGTTTGGGAAAGTGACAGGTCAATGAAAAAAGTAAGACCCTCAACTAGATGGATTGATACAGTGTCCGCAACAATGAACTTAAACATATAAAAGATCCTGTGCCTAGCACCAAATCAAGGAGTGTTTCCTTCTGTTGTACATAAGGTCACTGAGTTGGACCCGATTTGATGGCACCTAACAACAACAACAACAATCATACAAAAAAAAAAAAAAAAAAAGAAAAGAAAAAAATTAAAAGGTGAACCTGAATCCAATTTTTCACTGAGGTCAGGTTGAGGTTCATATTCACAAAAAATGTTAAATACTTGAACTGGAACAAGGTTCAGAGTTTGGGTTTAGTTTAATTTGAAGCCTTGCTATCAACACATAGGATTTAAACCTGAACCCAAACCAAACTCAAACCTAGATCTGCTAAATTTTAATATATTGAACCCACACTGAATCAGAACTCTATTTTTTTTAGGTTTGAAGCCCTGGAACGTGATTGTATGTATACATATGAACAGATATACATTATATGAACACACACATACATATAATTGTTTTAAATGGCTGTAAGATTTCAGAACGCTTTTGCATGATCATCTGACAGAATTTCAGTCTAGCAAAGGTTACTAAATGACATGAGACATGAGCAGGGAAATATTTAGCTTAAAAATAATTCATCAAGCTTATAGCAGAGTGACTTCTACCTTTCCAGACCTTGAATGACACAATATGACAATTTTATTGGCTGACCTTTCAAAAGAGAGAAGATCCAGTTAGACACTCTGATGTGCAGCTCTGAATTATGAAGAGCAAGCAAGGGCCCATAATCCCCCCACCGTCACAGCTAAACATTTGGGAGTTATCTTGCTAATTAAAATGCATCCTTGCTACCTGAAAAGGGAGCTCCCTATTCAAGCTCATATTGGCCAAGCCTGCTGTTTCTGCTCCCCTCTCCCCAACATGCTACCTATTATTTTCCGCCACAGAGGTTCTCCCTTATTACAATTTTCAATGTATTTCTATAACAGATGCAATGTGTTTACTTGGGTGCCTGGAGACAGAATCTCTTCAGGTGGGTAATCATTAGAATGAGGAAAGCCAGGAAATCATTTAATCCCCACCTCACCTCCTGCACAAAATAAATTCCATGAGGATTAAAGATTTAAAGCCAAAAAATAAAACTGCAAAAGAGTAGGAGAACAAATGAGCAAGTATGCCATGGAGTTGATCGTAGTAAAAACCTGGCCTAAAATGAATATTTAAAACTTGAAAATTCACCAGTACGGGAACATACAAACCTAAATCATAGTATTCATTCATGAAATAATATGTGATCACTAAAATAGTCCTTTAAAAGGAAGGGATGGAACTATACATTACTGACATAGAAAAGATATCTGTGACTGCCGGGCGCGGTGCTGCTCGCCTGTAATCCCAGCAGCTTGGGAGGTGGAGGCAGGAGGATCTCAGGTTTGAGACCAGAGGCAGTCTGCATAACAGTGAGACTCTGTCTCAAAAAAGTAAAAAAAAACAAAAAAAATTGGCTGGGTGCAGCTCAGTGGTCCAGCACTTGCAAAGCATGCAAGCACGAGGCCCTGGGTTCAACCCCCAGTACTGGAAAAGATATCTGTAACTTTGATAAGTGTAAAAGGAAATTAAGGTAAACTATGTCTTCAACAACAGTAAAAATCTTGGGGAAGTCTCGATGGCACCTAACAACAACAACAAATAACATAATCTCTATGGAACAGGACATAACAGGGCATCTGGTGCTGGAGGCTCTGCAGCCTGGAGATTAGTGCCCCTGGCCCACATGCCAGGGCCCCACCCAACATTAGACATCAGCATGCCAGGCTCCCTGAGCACAGGTACTGGCTGGCATCTGCAAGAGAGTCATCAGCTTCAGAGGGTCTCCAGTGGCATTCACCATGTAGGAGCCACTCTCTGGACAAGCAGCAAGAGGGCAAGCTACCACAGCAGGCCAGAATAGTTGCCATGTAATGGTCAAGGTGTCATCTTGCAGCATCCTAGTAAAAGCTACAAGATAAGTGAACAATACTAGGACTAAGGGCTGGGGATATAGCTCAGTGGTAGAGCACTTGCCTAGTTTGTGGAAGACCCTGAGTTCAATCCCCAGAACCTCATAAAAAATGAAGAGACGTAGTACTTGGGACATTACAAGGAGTACCCAGGGGATATCAATCAAAATCTGGGTTTGAGTTTCTGCTGAAATTTTGTATTTTGGGGTAGAAGATCAAATTTTGGTAGTGGACTTGGATCTAGGACTTGAAAGAATTGCAATATGCTGTATATGAAAATCCTGAAACTATTTCAGTGTCTGCTCCAGCCAGTAGAAAAACACCTGTTTCATGGGGGAATTACCAAAGTATGCTACAGAGGTTTTTATTAATCTGGGGATTATCCAGTGTTTCCAGAGACAGTCCTCAGACTCAGAATGGTGGCATTCAATCATTTGATCATCCAACAAATATTTAGGTCAGAATTGCAAAACTATACAGAAAAGATTCTCAAAGAACTTCCCTTGGCAATACCAGGGAGAGCCGAGAGAAAGAAGTGATCTGATTAGGGAAGACTGGAACATTCAAAAGCGTTCCACTCACCCTGGCTGGCCAGCAGATCTAGACTAGGCATGGGCTTCAGAGGACTTGCTCCTCAGTCTTCACCTTCCACTTCAACTTTCCTCCAGACCCTCAAGAGATGCACTTATTTAAATTTACCTGTGTGGAGAAGCCCATTGGAAGATATAAGCTTGTATTTTGAGTTCTATTTTTGAATCTTATTTTGAGTTTGACTGAATTACTGAAGTAAGCAAGAATATCACATAGATTATAAGAGTGTCTCCCTAAGATAAGGGAGTGCCCATTTTTTCTAGTTTGTAGGTCAGGCTTGGAGTTCTTAAATAGCAGCAATCCCCAACCTTTTCAGCACCAGGGACTGGTTTCACAGAAGACAATTTTTCTATGGACTAGCAGCAGTTGGGGGTGGGAGCAGGGTGATGATCTGACAGGTGGAATTCAGGCAGTAATGTGAGTGAGTGACTGTAAATACAGATGTAAATACAGATGGTATCAGTCCACAGCCTGGCAGTTAGGGACCCCTGTTAAAAAGGATACCAAAAACATATGTATCTACTGATTGACTGACTTTTTAAAGGTGAGAGTGAATGTGTGCAAAGGAAAGGTTCTAAGCAAAACAAAGGCATTTGGAGGTTGTAATTGCAGAACTGATGGACAGTTACTCTGTCATTACTGTTATCCTGTGTGTTATAGATAAGAGCTACAACAATCATTTTCATCAATTACCCTACACGTTTTAAGTCTTAGACTTCAAGCATCCAGAAGACACGACCTAAGCCTCTTTCTTGAGGACTGCCTAGAAAACCACCGTGTGCAATTACATTTTTTTATTAGAAATTTTTAATGTACATCATAATGTGATTCATTTTGACATGCTTTTCGTTGTGACAATTTTCATATGCAATTTGATAAGCATTATTCATATAGGTTACCCCTTACCCTCCTCTATGTTTCCCCCCTCCCCCACTTCCTATCTAAGTTTCCCATCCAAGTCTTCTCTATCTTTTACTATATAGTATTTTTCTATATGTCCTTGGGTTCCATTTCTGTTTAAGATAGAAACTTTTCCTGTAGTGGTCTTTGTTTCTATCTTGTTAGAACAATTACATGCGATTTTTAGTCCATTTATATTGACCTCATTCTATCAGGCTTTTAAATTTAGTTTGCAATAACTGTGATTAGGACCAGCCTTGCCAGTGTTGCTTTTACTGTTCATATGAAGACACAATCCTTTCTTGGGGGAACCTTTCAAAGAAGAAGGCAAGAAGTTCTATAGTTATATCATTAGGACCCATCTTACTTTGCCTATCTATAATAAAAGATGGTACAACTTAAAGTTGTGCTATGTGTACACAAAAGGAAGCCTTCCCCCTCAAACTTACTAGAAAGGGCCCTCATGGGACCCAGGAATAGAGGCTCAGGGAAGCAGCAGGAGAAAGGTAAAGAAGCAAGGGTCAATGTTGTGTGGAGCCTCAAGGTACTGGTCCATCAGTAGGTCCACCTAGGACCTTTCTTCCATAGCCACCTAGGCTGGGTACTTCATTCATCCACACATCTAAGCTCACATGTTGCCTCTTCATGATGTTTCCTCTATTGCTTTTCTCCTTCCAAATGGTTTTATTGAACCTATTTCTTTTATACTAAAACCCTGGAGGTGGAGCCAGATATGGGTTTGACCTTGAGACATCTAAACCATGGAATTTGCATTCCCTTCTTTTTAAAAATGTGATCCTATGAACTTCTATCAAATTCAACTAGATCTTAAATTCAAGACAGGACATTTTAAATCAATAAATATCAATTGTCTATGCAGTATTAGTTTAAGAGAAAAACATAATGATTCATTTCCTTGGCTTTCCACCCCAGTGGAAAGTCAGCTTTCCACCCCAGGGGAAAGTCAGCTGTCTGCCATGATGAGGCAGATTCCAGACAGAGGCCCAGCAGAAGTAAAGGCTTGAAGATTCCACCAATTCTGAGTCTGTTAAAAAGAAAACTGGCTATAGTTTTAGTAACCTCTGTGTTAATCACTCTTCAAGGCTGGAGTGATGAATCTCCCAAAAGTACCACAGGTTTACCACAGTTTTGAGCCTATCAAAACCAGTGGGCTGGATATCACACAAAACAGTGAAAAAATGCTTTCTATGCTGGCAAGGGGAAACAGTAAGTCCAGGGTTCCAATATCCCTGTTTTTCTATAAAGATGTCAGCAGCCAAAGTCCTTGGGGCACACTCTATTAATTATCTTCACAATGTCCCTTCTTCCCTTTCCTTGCTAACAGAGCTCTGATCTTGTGCAAAGCACAAAATGCCCAGCCCCATGCAACAGATCAGAACTGGTCCTAGTCGGTCTTAACATTCCTCTTGCTCACTTTCTCAGCCTCCTTGGTAGCTCAGGGTGAGGGGTAGTCATTTGACTCAGGATTGAGCAATTTGTTTGAGAAGTTATGGGGGAGCATGTTTCTGGAAAGGTTTGAGCTTTCTTGCTGTGGACAGATGCAGATGGTGCTGCTCCTTCACCTAAACATAAGAACAAAACCAAAATCTGGAGAGGCAAGAGCTGAGGATGTAGCTCAGTGGTAGAGCAATTGCCATGTGTGAGACCCTGGGCTGGATCTCCAGTACCTCAAACAATGACAGCAATGTCCAAAGAGATTTCAGATCCAACCACCCTGTCACTGAAACAAGCCAGCAAGTAATTCTTATACCATTATTTGTGTAAGCCACAGCATTCTGTCATTTGCAGGCAAAAACAATCTTCACTAACACAGTTCCCCTTACCATTTCAGCAAAATACTTCTCAACCAATGATAAGTGAAAGGTGCATTGACAGCCAGACCTCAGCTCCTAATTCCTCTCCTACCCTGCACACTACACCCTGCTCCCCAGGGCCCAGAAGCAGCTAAGGCAAGCAAGACACAAAAAGGTAAGGGGTGCCAACAACCTCAGAAACCCAGGAAAACAACATCGTTTCATTAAAAATATGTACATTGATTTTTTTTTCCTTTTGTTTCAGACTCCAAAGTGGCTCAATCCAATACTGTTACTATTCCTGTTTTCACCTAAGATTTTAATATTTTATTCATCAGAGTTATTTTTGCATTCATTTCGATTTTTAAGAACATTGCATTATACTTTTTTATCTTAACGGCTAAGTTTTGGGGCACCCCTCTTCATCTTGCACTTAAGGGGAGTGACTTACTCATCCTAGACCTAGCTTTGGCACTGCCCCATTAACAAGCATGCAGTATAGTGACAGGAGTGGCTGGTATTAAGCAGGTCTTTTCACTGTGAAGCTTTGCTGTGTAGGGCCTTCTTGACACTGGGGAGATGCTCCTCCCAGGGCTAGCCAATTCTTAGAGATAGTGAAAGATCCCTGAAGAGTGCTTCTTTCATATGCAGCCCAATCAACGGGGGCACCCCTAAACCCTCCTTTGTTCAGCTCTCCCACTCATGTCACTATTCCCCTGCCCTAAACACCCCAGGGCCAGGAACCTGAGCGCTAGGGAAGCCTCTGCCCCAGAGCATTGAAATTATTCCAGCTGGGCCATCCTAAGCCTGCTCACCCTGCCTGACCCACAATTCCTTCCCATGAAATCCCGTCAGATCTCAGAAGCTAAGCAGGGTTGGGCCTGATCAGTAATTGGATAGGAGACCACCTGGGAACACCAGGTACTGCAGGCTTGGGAGAAGTACTTGGCAACCCACTCCCAAAAATCAATCCGCCATTGAAAACCCTATGAATAGCAGAGAAGCACAATAGTGTTTTGTCTGTTGTACATAGTGTCGCTATAAGTGGGACACCGACTCAACAGCAACTAACAACATATCATAGACACTTCAAACTTAGGCTGTCTAAAACGAAACTTCTTGTCTCATTTCAACCTATCCAAACATAAAAACCCACAACACTTTCCACCTGGACTATTAAAGTGTCACAGTTCTTCTTTCTCCCTCCAGTCTCTCCCACAGCCAATTTATACTTCATGATTAATGTTGCCAAAGGACTCTCCCCGCACTCCTCCTCTCTTTTCTTTTCTTTCCTTTTTCTTTTTTCTTTCTTTCCTTTTCTTTTCTTTTTTTTTTGACAGAAATCTTTTTATATAGCCAAGACTGGCCTCAAACTTATAGTCCTCCTGCCTCAGCCTCCCAAGTACTGAGATTCCAGGTGTGTGCCACCAAGACCAGCTCCAGGAGACTCTAATCACAGCACTCCCTAATAATATGGAAGCCTAATAATTTCAATGGCTTCCATTATCTACAACATAAAGTCCAAAAATCGGAGCTCCCCCACTCATTTCAGCTTTGTTTCCAGCAATACCCCCAAATAATCTCAAGCCTCCAGCCCCCACTGTTTCACTAAAGCCCCAAGCCCACCGACTTCTCTTGAGGACAATAACCTTTACCTCCAATGCAGCCAGGACAACCACAACCTGAGTGGTTTTAAATATTTTCATTACAAAAGAAAGGCAAGTTTATATTAGAAAAGAAAGACAAGCCTAATGAATGAAACTGAAGTCACTATATATAATCCTGCTACCAACTACCATTCCTTTTTAAGTAGTAACTGAGTATCCACCATGTGGAAAGAATTAGACAGAAGCTAGGAACACAGCTTCTATCTCTTTAGGATGTACTAATGAAATAGGGAGCAAGGAGGGAGGGAGAGAGTGGGAGAGCAAATGAGAACCTTTTTATATTCTATTCCCTCTATCATCAATGTTCTATACCCCCTTACCATGTGACATACTTGTATCCTGAAAATCAACTCAAGCTTCTTCTCCTTTGTGGATCTGTCCCAACTTCCCCAGATTGAGCTATCTACCACTTGATTTTTGTCACCTTGTACATTCATCCATGGCAGCCCCATCACAAAACCCCCATTAAAGGTGATTGTATACCTGCCTAATTTCTAGTCTGTGAGTCCTTCAGGCTGAGAACCATGGTGACCTGTGTCCAGCACCCGGCATGCAACCAGCTCTTAACAGATGAATCATACTTCATAGGGTTCAAGTCAGAAAAACCCAAATGGTTCCAACAGAGCAACTCCATTGACAAAAGCTTTGTATATTTTTCCAAACACCTCTTTTTATTTAAAGCATTTTCCCAGGTCATGTTTTAAATGTAATAACAGATATAACTCATTTTAATGGGACATTATACAATAAGCAAGTTCCACTCACTACCAAAGCAAATTAGAAGGGTCACTTGCTACATTTTGTACTCCCATGGAGCCTGCTAAGATTATTTAGCCTGCCTTTCTTGCTGAACACCCTGCCAGTTTCCAAGCATTTAGAATAATCAATTAGCTAATCCTTGTAACACCTCACAGGGTTTATCAAATGGTCTCATAACATTTTAGAGATATATTTTTAAAAGACAGAGAAAAAAGCCAGCTAATCTGAAAAGCAGCTGGATTACCCAGTGATGCACAGTCCCTGAGAAGTCAGCAGCCAAAGCTCAGGGTTGAGACTCCAGCAAAAGGTTTTTACTTCACCAGGGATTGCCTGCTTCCACTACCTCACCATTTGAAGATTGATCTGAAAATTCCACAGGCTTAAGGTAAAACTACCAGAGCAGCCACAACCATCTGAGGGAAATAAAATATCTTTTAAATAACCAGGAATCTGTGGGATACAAGGAGGAGTCCCCACAACTTGAAACACAAAGATCAGCAATACAAAGAATAGAAAAACTAAAACTGACTGCTTTGTAACTGATCAGTACTGGCCAGTGAATAAGGTATTCAGAGTAAATCAGAGGAAACTAAGACATTTTTGAGTTTTCATACATCTTCTTGCAATAATTCTGTGAAGTAGGTAATATTGTCCCTCATTTTAAGTTTGAGAAAATTGAGGCTCAGATCCATTAAATGATCTTCACTTGTAGTTAGCAAGGGACAGGGGTGTATTCAAACATAGATCAGTCCTTCTTCAAACAGAGGATAATGTCAGTAATATGAGCATTCTTTAAATTAGTTTTTCTGTCAGACCTCAGCAAGAAACTGATGAGGGGATCCAATGGAAGAACTGAAGGAAATTTTAATAAAAGGTTTGTCTACCATGAGATGGCAGAGAGAGTTGAACTAAACTACCCAGGAAAAAATACTGGACTGTGAGAGCAGCTGATTTCTGCCAATCCTCCTTTCCATATTTTCTAGTTGACTGGCAGATTTGAACAGTGTGCAACCACATAGTCAAGGCTAATCCCTTTTTGGAAAAGAGCAAAATAATAAGAACTTAGGAGAGAGAACAGAAGGGGAAATAAAAATGGAATATAGAAAAAGTGAACAAATAAAGAAATTTTTCAATAGAACATCATTCAAGGGATCTGTGTATTTCTTGAATTTAGCTAGCAGGTATTGAATATTGAAGAAATACCTGTACCTTTCAATTCTTCTTTCAGTTTTCACTATGCTACATTTTTGTGCAATGAGGAATAACTGTATCATTAAAGAATAAATTGACATTGAAACAAAAGCCTATAATAAAACAATATTTAAATTAAGATTAAATACAGACATCAACACCTGCTCCATTATTCTTCTAAGACAACTCTCAGTGTTCAAAGGCAAAGACTCTTTGCTGCCTTGAACAAATTATGCAACCTGCTGAGAAAGTAGAACTCAATTTAAAAGCAAAAACAGTAAGACATACTACAGTTATGCTTTTTTTTTTTTTGATCAATGACTGCAATAAAAGCTTAAGGAAGGTAGCTGGGTTCCACAGATCTCCCCTTTTGATGCGCTGCTTAGTCTAAAGAATGCCCCACCCGTAGCAGAATCTTGGCACTATGGTCACACAGATCCATTCGTTACTATATGAGCAGAGCTGGCTGGATTACCACAATCAAGACCAGAGTTCATAATTCACCATCATAAGGGAAAAGGCTCAGACCCAAGTCAACAGGCTGTTCCAGGGCTTTACCTCACAGGTAGATGCAGGTTTAGCCTAATGTAGCACATGCTGGAAAAAGCGAGAATATCTCAGCCAATCAGAGCTTCAGGGAGGGAAAAGATATGCTGGTCCAATCCCCTCACTCTATAGGTCAAAGAAAGCAGAGACCTAAAGGACTAAGAAAGAAGCCCTTCTACAAAGGGAAACTTGTAACATGTTTTCTTTTTTTCTTTTTCAGCAAAACTGTAAATCTTTTAGACCAAAACTAACTGCCTGCAGCACAATGGAAATAGTAAATTATCTAAATGATACCTCAAAAAAGTAACCTTGAGATTACCCCTCTTTATATGCTTAGGTATACAAAGAGGTCTGCTGTCATGAGTGAAATGGGACAGGAACTGAGGCAGAAATGGGAACATATATGTGACCAGAGACAAAATCTGCATATAGCTGAGTTTAAGGGTTTGCATAGGTCCATTACAGTAAAATGTCCGTAATTTAACATCTTTGGAATCAATAATGGGACATGATAATATGGTAGTTAACTTAAGCTTTACTCAAGGGGCAGTCAGTTGTTCTAATTGGGACCCCACATTCTTGGAGTAGAAACTCACACACCAGAGGAACTACCATTAGCACTTCAGGAATTCATATTTTGGTCATCTATTACTTAACACCTTCACTAATTAGCATAAAGAATTTCAGAAATAGAATTCCATTGGCAAAATGAGAGGCATCTTAATCAGCGCCAGGAATACAGAAATAGGCTCTCTCTGGTAAACATAGTAGTATCGAGATAATGGGTATCGGTCAAAATGTTTGTCACATTCTGCACTCTTACATGAACAGAATGTGAGAAGCCTACATCCCATATGAGCTGGGGTTTAGCTCAGTTGGTAGAGTGCTGCTCTGCACTCTCTGAGACCCTGGGTTCCATCCCCAGCACCACAAAAATGGGAGAAGGATTTACAGCCCACTCCCAAAACAATCCACCATTGAAAACTCTATGAATAGCAGAGAAGCACTGACATATTGCTGGGATGGTACAGCATCGAGGAGTGCTTTGTTCTCTTGTACATAAGGTCACTGTGACTCGGACCTAACAACAACAACAACATCCTATATGTTTAAAGCTGAGGCTTCACACCTGCAGGGTCCTGTGTAATTCTCTGCATCAATAGATAAGCAAACAGAACCGGAGGGGTGCAGAGAGGAGAACTAAACAAAGTAACATTCCAGGGCAGAGACGATGTGATGTTTCCCTTTTGATAGCAGAAGTTCTCAAACACGCAATCACAAATTTTTAATATCTTGAATGCATTTTCAAACCTGTCCTATATAAAATGACGGTTGGGCTGGGGACCATGGCTCATGCCTATAATACCAGCAACTTAAGAAGCAGAAGCAACAGGATTGCAAGTTCAAGGCCATAGGCAGCTTGCATAACTTAGCAAGATCCTGTCTCAAAATAAAGTGCTTGCAAACTATGTGTGAGGCCTGGGTTCAGCTCCTCATTATCACAAAAAAACTATAAAATAAAATAAAAAGTGACTATTGGTTACCCTAAAGCTTATATCATTCAAGGAACCAATTTAAAGGAGACCACATGCTTATCTACCCCTAATTCCTAACATGCCTGCAGTTGTACCACTGTGGCATCCTATCCCATTGGATCTCGGAAGCTAAGCAGGGTCGAGCCTGGTTAGCACTTGGATGGGAGACCACCTGGGAGCACAAGGTGCTGTAGGCTTGGGAGAAGAACCTGGCAACCCACTCCCAAAAAACAATCACCCATTGAAAAGCCTATGAATAGCAGAGAAGCACAATAGTGTTTCGCATGTTGTACGTATGGTCTTTATGAGTCAGAAACCGACTACACGGCACCCAACAACAACAACCATTCCTAGTACAAAATTACGATTCACAAATACAAGATTTCTTGATGCATGCTATAGCTTTGTTCTCTGCACTACTCTGGATAATTTACCTTTAAGTAACCAAGACACTGTACAACTTTCATATGTAGCACCCTGTAGCAGTTTGTTGATAACTATCTCCCCTGCAGTGCTTCTAGATTAAATTCTCAAAACACACCTCTTGGTGTTTTTAATTATTTCCATTTAAATCATATTCAGGTTTTTGCAAAACCCCATTTTTAAGCATCTCCAGCATAAGAGGCTGACACATTACCTCAAATTTCTTCATTAATTATTTTAGCATTAAATTACATGTCTATTACTCAAATGGTACATCCACTTTCCATAAAGACGCCAGTTGATTGCTTTTTCTAAACTCTACACTGAGCAAGGAAGATGTTACAAATCAATGTGCAATAACATTGGCAACTGCTGGGGCTCCTGCAATATTAAATACCGAAGATGAAGCAGCCAATTGTACAGACTCAACTGAGGTTTCTTTGCATAATCCTTTAATGAAACGAGACTGTTGCATTAGAAGTTGGGCAACCCTGACCCAGATTCGTGCAGGAGGGTAGTTGCCCTAGATGTCTGTCAAGATTGTGCATTAGACTGTATTCTTAGTCAGTGAGCAATCAAAACAAATATTTCACTTCACTTCATGAATCCATGCTGTGTGATTGCATCTGACACATCTAGGGGAAAGATAATCTCTTATGGTTCACTTCCTCCTATTTCTAAATGCAGGCTGGGTTGACTTAAGCTGGGCTCTCCTCTCTGTCATGTAGTAGAGAGATACAGGGAGTATTAGGAGGATCTGGTGAAGCAAGACTTCCTTCCTGGTTATTGGAACAGGAGTTACACTAACCAGGACCTCTTGCCTAAACAGGACTGAGACTTTCAGAGTTAGTAGAGATCTCCCAAAGTAGGCACAGTGGAAATCAACATGGGGTTCTTCTCAACAGAAACAAAGCTATGCATTTCAGCATTGTTTATTTCAACCTTGCAACCTGGCTAGCAGTAGCAGAAAAAGAGGAAAAAGAGGTAATCACTTCAATCTCCTATCACTAGGAAAATGATTGAATAAATTACTGTCCATTCACTCATGGAGTATGATGCAATTGGAAGGGCAACAGAACATAGCCGTTAGGAGCATGGTATAAACAGCCAGACTGCTTGGGTTTCTCATTCCATTACTTCCTGGTAGAGTTTCTCACAAATTGTTCAATTTATCTGGGCCTCCATTTTCTCAAATGGAAAGTGCTGATCATAGCAGTGCCTATTTCACAAGGTTGAATGGATTAAACACAAAATGTTTAAAGAGTGAGTTGGTCATACTAAGCATTTAATAAAGGAAGCTATTAATAATTAAAAGACTTAATTAAGTCTGGTTAGATCTAATAACTAATTGAATGAATGTCATTGGCAAAGTCATGTTCAGAGTAAGATAATATTAAAAAAATAACACTATGAATCAGAACAGGGGTTGGGGAGGAAGAAAGGCAGCATGACAGGCCAGGCCTGACATAGCATCTCTTGTCTGTTCTGCATAGCAAGACTGCCAGCCCCTAGAGTTCAGCGACTGTGCTGGTCTTTCTACCTGTGTTGGTGCCCGCAGATGTTACGTTAATGGAAGACTCCATCCCAGACGGCATGTGTATGTGTCAGTGCAGATGTACTAGGTTATGCTGCAGAGGCATAAGCAGTGGAAACCTCTTTCCCATTCATACTACATCTCCAGTGCAGATCAGCCAACAATCCGCACCAGGCCCCATGAGGACCCAGGCTGATGGACGCTACCCTCTGTCTACAACACTGCTTAGCTTAGGACAGAGGGAAAAGAGAATGGAGACCCACATGCTAGTTCTTAAAGCTTTCTCTTGAAGTGATTCATCTTTTCTGCTCACATTTATTTGCCAAGGAAATTCACATGAATGTGTCAGAGCTAAACAGAGCTAACAGCTCTAAACAGAGCTTCCATCATGGAAGACACTAAAGGAGGTAAAAAGTAATACAGTCAACAACGTTGTACTTCTTCCTTCTTCCATGTTTTTCACACAAAATCTCCCTTCTCTTCCTGAGAACAGGTCTACAATCCCTTACCTGAAATCCTTGCCATCAGATGCATTTTGGAATTCTGAAATATATTACCATATGTTATATAATACTCTAAATGAAATTTGAGTAGCACCTTGTATTAATATGTCTGCAGCAGAACTCATGAACATCTACACTAGATGAGATAAAAAGTAGGAATAGCCTCGTTTTACTTTAAGAGAGGCATTGCCAGCAAATAAATTTATACTAAACTTAGGCAACAACTGAGGATTTTCAGAGCTTTTTGGAATTGAGAATTATAGGTAATGGATTGAGGGAAAGTTAGAACACAAATTAACTATGGAGTAAATATGCTTTCATGGCTCTTCTTCCACCAGAAAAGAAGCAAATCTCAGGATGAATGAGTTTAAAAGGAAAATGACATATTTTGGCAGAGTCATGAGGCTTTCATTCTACTTCCTGTCAGGGACAGTTATGTTTACATCACAATTAAAAACCAACCACCCAGGTCTAAAGCATCCAAAAAAAAAAAAAAAAAAGAAAATCAAACCAAATTTGAACATGCTTCAAATTTCTCTTTATTGAAGTTTTGACATAAATTTATATCAAAGATAACTGTAAGCTAGGCATAGTGGCATATGCCTGTAATTCCAATTACTTGAGAGGTGGAAGCAGGAGGATCCCAAGTTCAAGGCCAGCCTGGGCTACATAACAAGACCTTGTCTCAAGGTAAAATAAAATTTTCTTCTCTCCCTTTATTAGTAAATGATGATGTGGTACAGAGTAATACAGAATTGCTTTTTTGATTATGCATCCTTTATGTCACTTTTGGCAACACTTTCATCAACCCACAAGGTTTATGGAAACTTATGGCTAATATGTAGTAAAACTCAAATGCTTATTTGGGTTATATTCCCTTATTTTTCCAATGTCCTCATGAAGTTGTGCTGTTTACATTGAGCTCATCATCTCCCCCTACATCCCTCCACATTGACCCTCCTCCCCATCCCACCTTCCACAATCTTAACTTCCTTCTGCTAATTTCCTCCCTCCTTTCTACTCTTTATATTGTCCCTTCTTCTCTAAGTTTAATTGTACAAGGGGAAAGTTTTTAAAAGGGTTGGGTACATAGTTCAGTGGTAGAGCACTTGCCTAGCATTTGTTAGACCCTGGGTACAATCCCCAGGACTGAAAGGAGAAAAAAAAAGGAACTGTTTATTAAAATCAACTCCAGGTAAGTAAAATTCCAATGTTTACTGAAAGATTTGAAACAAATAAGCAGTGGTGTACTAGAGGATTAATCCTGAATAAATATTAGGAGAAGAAACCAAAAACAAAACTATGAAAAGTAAATATGTCATATCAACCCCAGTCTTTATGCAATCCATGGCAAATGAGATTAGTTGGCCTAACTTTAACTTTAGAACAACTTGCAGCAGTCACTATAGAAGGAGGTAGAGTGTGAAAAGAATCAAAATTTGTAGTCAAAAGACCCAGGTTTGATCTTCAACTCTGCTACTTGTTTGTTGCATGAAATTTAGTAACATTCAGAGTATTCATTTCTTACATGTAACATAAGGGGAGTGAGCAATCTCACTTATCCCATCACATTGCAAAATTGCTGAAAGGCTCAGATGAGAAAACATGTAAATTCAAAGCATTGTACAAATGCTAACATTACTGAGATGACTGTTCCTTGGAGATGGGCATAGGGCAGAAATTAGAATCTCTTTTCTCCGTCTTTCCTCCACATGGACAGAGACCAAGTTAAAATTCACTGGGCTCTTCCCATCTTGAGGCATATTCTGTTCTTTTAAAATTTGTATTAAAACATATCTTACCTTTTTTTTCTTTTTTGAGACAAGGTCTTACTATGTAGCTCAGGCTGGCCTTGTTGTTGTTAGTTGCTGTGGAGTCGGTGTCCGACTCATAGCAACCCTACATATAACAGGTGAAACAAGATGGTCAGCACTTCTCTGCTATTCATAGGGTTTTCAATGGCTGATTGTTTTGTTTTTTGGGAGTTGATTGCCAGGTCCTTCTCCCAAGCCTACACTATCTGGTGTTCTCTGGCTGTCTCCTATCCAAGTACTAACGAGGCCCGGGCCTGCTTAGCTTCCGAGATCTGACAAGATCTGAAGCCACAGTGCTACGGCTGCAGGCCAGGTTGGTCTAGAACTCACTATATTGCCCAGGCTAGCCTCAAACTCAAAATCCTCCTGCCTTAGCCTCTTGATTGTTGGAATTACAGGTGTGTGCCACCACTCTTGACTAAAACATTTGTTCCTATACAGTGTTTGGCTTTATCTTAGAGGTTTATTTGCTTTCCTTCTACTTAGGAAAAATTAAATGTCTATGACAATGGTCCATGCAAATTTTTGATAATGATATCAGCTCCAAGGGTTTGATAAGTATCAATGGCCACCAAGAAGTCAAGATAAGTTGGGTTAAAAATTAATTAAATTATTAATTAGAACCATGTGGGCTCAGCTTGAGCTTTAATTTAGATATGATGCTGATATTTCAATATCAGGCAACACAGAGACAAGCAATTGGTTTAGATAAAATGGTAAGATCATAAGTGAATTTGTTAGTGGTGGTGCAGCAGAGAGATGCAACTTAGTGTTGCCACCTAGCCTAAAGTGTTCCCCTACTTGGGACCTCTACTCAGGTTAAGCCAGGTTTGTGGCTTCATTGCAGAAAAGATTTTCAGGATGAGTCAGAGAGGGAAACAAAATTAGTGTGGAATTTAAGCGTTACTTTAGAATAAGTGAAGGTGCTCAAAGAGAGAGATACACGTCTACAACCTGGACATGAGCTTCTCAAGAGAGAAAAGAAGAAAAGAGGTGTGTGGCCATGTGTTCCCTCTAGTTTTATTTAACCTAGAGCACACCCTGTGTGATGTCGGTCCTGGGTGCTCATCTCTAGCACCTAGTATAATGTGAGCCTCTAGCTCTACCTAGGAAGCCTCCTGTAATGGAGGTGCCAATAAGATCAAAAGAAATTCCATTGTTTAGGCTTTTCTACTGGGGGGAATTTCCCTTTATTAAAATGAGATCATAAGGTGGTTCAAGAGGTACACTGTGTCGGGTTAAGAAAAAAATCACAAGGGAGTTGCCTGGACATGTATCAAAGAAGCACAGAATTACAGAGGGGAAAGCAAGGTCAAACTCAAAGATTACATACATTTTGGCCCCAAGAATGGCTTATTAATGTTATTGGGGAGACACAGGGAGCACCGGTAGGTGGGTCCAGAGCATGGGTCCTGGAAACTGACAGCAAAACCTTGGTCTTTGCATTCACCAGACCCTTTTGGTACACCCATTGGAATAAAGGTACAGGGATATTCTTAATAAAATCTGTTCTATATTCTATACTATAATTTCTGTATCAGGCATAAACTCTTTTATATGCTGAATACAAGGATAGAGTTTTGGCTACCAGTTTCCTGGCCCTGTGCTCCCTGTGTCTCCTCGATAACAATTAATATTTTGGCATTTTCATTATTTAAAATGTGTCTCAAAAATAACATCTCCTATGCAGACAGTCCTCACCACAGTTTTCTTGGTAGTTGTGTAAAAGTTCTTGATTCTCAGATGGTGAGATTCAAACCAGATCCTGGGGTGAAAGCTCTATCCCTTTCCATGTCCCCCAAATTTCCCTTTCTATCCTGCCTCAATTTTTCTTCTTATTTTACAATAAACAAGAAACAAGAATTGTGATGAGAAAAAAATATGTGTCTATTGGTTCTATTCTGGTTCAATATGGGTTACGAAGGAAAATGAAGAAAAATATTTGTTTCAAAGTCATGAACTGTCATTACCATGGCCTCTTCTAGATTTTAGGCTCCAGTGCTGTTTAGCTTAAGGCTTGATTTGGAAAGGCTTTGTTTGGGTTTGGTTTTTGGTTTTTGTCCTGTGTATATTTCATATTACAGGGAGGAATAATTTTATTAAGGCCATGTTTTAGAAGGGCAAAGCAATTATTATCTGCCATTTCTAAGAGCTAAAAAGAATATGGACACTATCTTTTGCTAACAGCAAGAACTATAGGAATTACTATGAACAGAAGAAGAATCACAATTTTCATGTTTTTATTCAAATAATTTCCCTTCTAGGTTTCAAATCCTAAAACATACACTTCCTTTTAAGATGCCATACTTTGTACACAGCTTCATTCCTCAGCATTCCTTGGCATTTACTGAGTACCTGGTGGTACACAGGAATACAGGAGTGAGCAAATAAACACAGGGCCTGCCCACATGGAGGTTAAATCAAGTTCTGAGTAAGTTCTAGATTCCACTGGAAGCAGATTCTGGAGAGGAGGCAGGATCAGCACTAAAGGGTGTCTTCACCAGGTGGGGATCTGACAGCTGCTGCCAGTGAGAGAGGCAATGGCTGGTGAATGAGGCTATATGAAAGAATCAGTCAATATCTTTTCCTAAGATGTCATGTGAGTATATCATGGATAGTAAAGCTTCTTTCATTTATTCATTTTTTAAAATAAATAAATAAATTTACTTACTTACTTATTTATTTATTTATTTATTTATTTATTTATTTATTTATTTTGTGGTGCTGGGGGGCTGAACCCAGGCCCTTGTGATACTTTTTCACATGTACTACCACTGAGCTGCACCCTCAGCCCCCTTTTTATTTTTTATCTTGAGACATGGTCTCCCTATGTTATGCAGGCTGCCTCTGGCCTCAAACCTGCTGCCTCTGCCTCCAGAGTGGCTTGGGATTACAGGCATTTGCCACCATGCCCACCCTAAGGTGTCTTTTAAACAAAATAGAAGATGTATATTCAATGATATGCCTATATTGCTACAAGTAACATAGTAGATACGGAGATATTCTTGGTTGCCAGAAGAGGGAATGGATCAGAGCAAGAAAATAGGTTTAAATACTTCCAGGATGCTGTGCGTAGGTTAAAAGGCATGAGGAGGGATCGTAATGACTTTCTGTTCCACGCAGCATTATACAGGGGCCAACTGCACGTGCATCTGGCACTGCCATTTTACTGCAGGCCTGCTTTACTGCATAAGCAGAAGGGCTGGCTAGCTGAAGGCCCAGGTGCTGTACAAAAGACAGGATGAATTTGGCTATGGCTTGGATGCAATTCACAGCTTGCAAAACAGCCTGCTTCCCTGAGTGGTTTGGTTCAAGGTCAGGATTTATACTCTGCAAAAACCTCCCAGGCATGAGTCAGACAGCCACATGCTATTGTGGTTAAGTCCCTCAGGTAGGGTTTCCTCCAGAGTCATGGTCACTGCTCAAGCCACTGCTTCATCATCTCACCAAGGAGGGGTTTCCCACAGCCACCCAAAAGCCCTTGCCCACAATAAGTCAGCCTCCTTGAGGCACACCAGCTTTGTCATGTGTGTAGCATGAATGGCACCACTTGTACTTTCTGACACCAAGTCAGCAACTTGGGATAGCAAAACACATGTTCCACACAACATCATATTTAGGGCTTCAGGGATGTTTCATTACTTCAGTCCATGCTACTCAGATACTAGCCATCACTTTTCAAAACACACACTGGGAAAGTTGTAGGTGAGCATGCCTCAGAAAAATAGGCACTGATTGCTTTTAAACAAAGTGCAGAGTGCCAGGACCCTCTCCCTGGCATTCCAATCTTGGAAATGTGAGGTGGGGCCCAGGAATCTGCATCAAAACATGCACCGTGGGTTATTCTAATGCACATCAAAAGACCATATTGTGTAAAACAATGAATAAAGAGGCTGAAGTGACATCCTGGCCTTCGGATATGTTTTAAACTAAACACAGAAATATAAAAACACTGTAAATTCACAACCAAAGCAATGCATGTGTGGGCTAATGTTCTAGCATTGGTGGGTTTACCTGTGATATAAACACTCTGCAATTTATTATTCATCTGGAGCTTCTCAAGCTACTCACCAGAAGTCATAAATATTTTATGCACATGCTAATCCACAAATGACCAAATAAACTCAATAATTTATGCATGATTGACAGGGACTGAGCGGGGAATAAGCATCATGCCATATCACCTAACCCTACATATTTTCCCATGTGGGTTCACAACCCATCATCTTGAACTTGCACTTAAAATATCTGCGCAGAAGCAATGTTACTAGATTTATGCACCAAGGCACTATGCCTTGCAAAATGCAAACCTTGATTTACAATTGATTTTAAAGCTGGTGATGCCAAAATTAATGAATGAACCACTTTACTTGTCATTTCTGTAATTCTATCCTCTCTTTTGAGCCCAAATTTATTTTTTACTTCTGCAGATATTCTCTGACTTTTTTTCTCTCTAGCACTACTATTAAAAGGTTACTTGGGACATAAAATATAATGTCTATGGAAACTATAGGCAAAAGGAAGAGGAAGAAGAAGAAAAGGAAATGAAAAGGGAAGTGAATAAAAAAGGAGATGGGGCAAGGAAGAAGGGAAAGAAATGGAAGAAGCTGTTTTCTGACCGGTCCTTCCATGTAACATTTGCTACTGCTCTTGTGCACTCCTCCAATGGCCACCAGCATCTCATCCCACCAACACGTCCACCTTTCCCTTTTACCCGCCAAGTGACATGAAGTTCACACCATCTCTCCCAACCCTAGCTATCTAACTTGTCTGGTTCCAAGAGGATCTCTAAGATTCAACAGGTGCACTCAAACATATCTGGTCCCTGGCTCTCCAACTCCTTTCAGAGGGGGCCACCTGAATGTGCCTGTGTTGGGGGTGCCCTGACCCATTACACTGATGCTCCATTCGTAGGCTGCATAGGTCTGGTTACCCCTGACAGCTGGTTTGAGTAGTAGTTCAATCTCTTTCCCAGATGCCTTGACCTGGCATTCAAAGAACATTTATTTGCACTGACTAGAGACAAGTGCCTGCAGCACTGTGGTGTCCCATCTTGTCAGATCTCAGAAGCTAAGCAGGATTGGGCCTGGTTAGTACTTGGATGGAAGACCTCCTGTGAATACCAGGTGCTGTAGGCTTGGGAGAAGGACCTGGCAACCCACTCCCTAAAAACAATCAGCCATTAAAAATCCTATGAATAGCAGAGAAGCACTAAAAATAGTGTTTCCCCTGTTGTACATAGGATCGCTATGAGTCAAATACCAACTTGATGGCATCTAACAACAACAACAGGGGCAAGTACCAATTCTGATGCTGAAACATGGAGTTCAACTGGATCTGGAGCTTACAGTAAAGTGGAGAAGGCAGACACAACAATAGTCCCCCCGGAAGAGATAAGAGAAGATTTCCTCAAGAAGTCACCAATGCTGAGTGGTGAAGCATGAGTAGGAGTTTGCCAACTGAAGGTGAGGGAACAAGGATTATATTTCAAGACAAGGAAGAGGCATGGGAAAGGAGAATGAGGAGTGATATTTGGGGATATGATCAGTGCAGCATTCCTGGAATGTACAGTGTGTACCTGGAAAGGGGTTGCGTAAATGTGGCCAAGCAAAGGTGAGGATGGGGAGGGCTGGAAGTCTTCACTGAGGGGTTCAGATTGATTTTATGAGCAGTAAAGAACTGCCAAGTAGGGTTTTTAAAGGAATGCTATGCCCAATTTATATTATCAGAAACTCCCAGATGGCGATGTAAATCCTGCGTCTAAGGCAGAGTGGGGTGGAGGTTAGGGAAGTAGGATTAAGTATATCAAGACCTGTGAGGAGGCTTCTGCAAGAGTCCAATGCAGATGTGATGGGGCTCCAAATGAGGAGGAAGAATAGATTTGAACAATTCTTTAGAAGGATAAATCAATTGGATGTGTCCGATAAGGAGAATTCTGGAGCAATCCCCACCTTTCTCACTCCTGTGACTCAGCAGTAGAGTTATTGGAACAGAGAAGGAGGAGACACTTATTTGGAAATATGAGGTATTATTTATGAATTCATCATAAATTCCAAACCCTCTTTCACAAGCCAGGCAATCTCTGCAAATTTTGAAGACTTTTAAAGTACTACTAGCTATATCATAAAAGAACTGTTTTCCCAAAGGATTTATTCACATGACTTTCCATATCTGCAGTTCAATTTGTACCTTCCTTACTCCATTATGTTGTTGTTGTTGTTGTTAGGTGCCGTCGAGTCGGTATCCGACTCATAGAGACCCTCTGTACAACAGGGGAAACACTATTGTCAGTGCTTCTTTGCTGTTCATAGGGTTTTCAATGGCAGATTGATTTTTGGGAGGGGGTTGCCAGGTCCTTCTCCCAAGCCTACAGCTTCTGGTGTTCCCAGGCAGTCTCCCATCCAAGTACTAACCAGGCCCGACCCTGCTTAGCTTCCGAGATCTGACGGGATCAGATACCACAGGGCTACAACTGCAGGCTACTCCATTATGGTGAGTGTCTAATACAGGGAAGATGTGTTCTGCTTTCTACACTTAGCTCTTAACTCTGCTCATCTGAGCCTTTGTAGTAACACCTGTGCTCAGCTCCCCTGAAAAGTCTGCTGTTGTGCTGGCCGGTGGTACAGCCACGCACTGAGCAGACAGGATAAGGGCTCTAATGGCATCATCAGGAGCAAATCCTAAGCACCCTGTCTGTAGCATCTTGTTTCATATTTTGAAAGATCAAAAATGACAACTGAAGTATTGATTCTAGATAAGAGATATTTGACATTTCATGTTATTTTCTCTATTTTGCTTTTTTGTAAATCCTCAGGTATAATTTATATAAGATCACAAACATCTTCCATCTCCTTATTCCTACCAAACACCCCTTCCTTCTCCCCAAACACCAAACTCTTGGAATTTTCTCCTCCCTTTAATAAGGACTATGATATTTGTTGGACAAGAAGGGGGAGGAACACAAAAACATAGTCAATAAATTGATAGTATACATATTTTCCAAATTGTCTCAATTAAAGTCCTTATCAAGATGCTGCAATATTACCAAAAATGTATGTGTATTTGTATACAATGTGTTGTATACAATACATATGTTTACACACATATAAACTCAAACTTGAGCTAATAATCACTTTGAATACTTGTTACTCTCTAAGAAAATTAAGACTATTAAAAAAATAACCATAGCAATTCAAAATTCTTGGTGCAATTTTTTTAATGACCCAATTCATCCGAAATAACCAACAAAAGTTTTGCCTAATGTCCCAGTTCAGTTCTCTGAGAAGCAGACTCCTCGCCTTCAGGGAATCTGTTAGGATGTGCTCTTAGGATCAGTGCCTGTAGGAAGGGAGGAAGCTACCTTGGGCTGAGGGAGAAGCTGGGCCACAATGCAGCAACAACGAAGGCTTCCACTGATCCCACTGGCCCTCAGAGTTGTCCCATTTAGGGTTGAGGGGTCTAGGCCTCTGTATCTCTGCATCAACCAGACACCCTAGTCATCTGATGCAAGTTGCTTTGGGGATAAGAGTGTGACCTTGGGTACAGAGTCAACAAGTTCAGCAAGAGTCTGCAGCTAAGGGCAAGACCCCAGAGGGTGTTCTGCTGGATGCTTTCTTTTCTTTTTTTTTTTTCTTTAATTGGAAAATTTTAATGTACAACTTAATGTGTTTCATTCTGACATGCATTTCATTGTGACATTTCCATATATTCGTTTTATTGTACATTGCACAGATAAGCTCCCCCTTACCCTCATATGCACTTCATCCCCCCATCCCATTCCCTCACCAAAGGCCTCTCTTCCATTTGCATATCTTTTTGTGGGAATATTTTTCTATATATCCTTGGATCCCAATTATGTTTAAGGTCGAAACTTTTTCTGTAATGATCTATCTTTTTACATTGTCAGTAATATTACACGAATTTTCTGCTGGATGCTTTCTACTGCTAACACTTTTAGAACTTAAAGTAATTGTGCTCTGTACTGAAGGGGAGGTTCTGATAAGCGCACCACACTATCTTCTACATCTAAATTCTAAAAAAGGAAGCAAAGCTGTCAGCAAGTACATTCAAATTAATGCAAACAGGGTGATCTTAGGCAAGTCACTTAATGCTATGGGGTTCAGTTTATTTATTTGTCAAATATGGCAGAAGAGACATTTCTCAAGTTTCTTCAGTTCTAAAGTCTAGATGTGGGCCAAATTCACAACACTGTAGGACTGTGCCCCTCTGGTGCCTGTTTATACTTCCTATGTACATTTGGAGGTCTTTGAATAAACAATACATTATATACATTTATGCTCACTTTATACAACCAGAGTTCCTGGAACCACTCTGAATGGGTCTATACGCCAAGGAAAATTTAGAAAACTATAGTAAGATATTTATTTGTTTTGGTGAAGCATTGTTTACCACATCCTGATTTATTTGACTCCAAGTCAGTTGGTAGGAATATGTAGTTTTCAATTATGGTGTCATTCTCATTAAAAAGTACAATCTTTAAAATTTTGGCTTGAGGACACAGCCCGTCAACTTGAGGGGAGAAAAATTCATGTCTGTAGTGTACCCTGGCATCTGATCTCATCAGATCTTGGAAGCTATGCAGCTTCAGGCATGGGTAGTATTTGGATAGAAGACCACTTAGGAACAGCAGATGCTTCAGGCTGGGGAGAAGGACCTGGCAGCCCACTCCCAAAACAATCAGCCATCAAAAACCCCATGAATAGCAGAGAAGCAGTCAGTGTCAGATAGCGTCAGGGAGTGTTTCATTCTGTTGTACATAGGGTCGCTATGAGTCTGACTCGACTCGACAGCACCTAACAGTAACAAGTGCATCAGAAGTGGTGAGAATAAACTCAGAATGCCAATGAGAATAACATAACATAATGCTCCTTATCAGTAAAAGAAAAAGTAAAGAAATTCCCTGAGGAAATATAGACTACTCTAGGGAATGTACTGCTAAGATCATCTAATGTCTCACACAGTAGCCAATCAAGGACAGAGGTGTGCGTTGTGAGGTCATGATTGCTGGGCTGATTTGTGAGAAGTATTTCCAAGGCTTCCAGTAATCAGGATCAAGAATAGAAAGGAGGGGGAAAAGGAGCAACCCCAGGGCCTCAGAATCAAATGAAATTAGCAAAGCCACAGGGATGCTGAGTTTGGTCTATGATCTCTGAACTCATAGGAAAGGGAATCTCTTTCCACTCCCTCTTATCCTCATTTATCTCTGTCTTGCCAACCCACGTCTTTGTGGTGTCAGGGCCACCTGTAATAAAACAGAACTTATACATCTTTCCCAAAAGAAATTTTAAAATAGCATAATCCTCATAAATATACAGAATGAGATGTTTGTGAAGGTTTATAACAGCCAAAAACAGATATAATATAAATGTTATTCTTGCTAAGTTCCATCGAGTTGGGTCCAACTCATAGCGACCGTATGTACAACAGAACGAAACTCCACAACATTGTACCATGCCCGGCACTGTTGTCACTATTTCTCTGCTACTCATAGGGTTTTTAATGACTGATTGTTTCGGGAGTAGATTGCCAGGTCCTTCCCTCTAGCCTGCCGCACCTGGTATTCCTAGGCAGTCTCCCATCCAAGAACTAACCAGATTGACCCTGCTTAGTTTCTGAGATCAGGTGGGATCGGATGCCAGTGTGCTACAGCTGCAGACATAATATAAATTTCCAACAATAAAGGAATCTTTAAATAAATTATGTTGTTGTTGTTAGGTGCCATCAAGTCTGTGTTCAACCCCTAGCAACCCTACATACAACAGGTGAAACAGTATTGTTATTGCTTCTCTGCTGTTCATAGGGATTTCAATAGCTGCTTGTTTTTTGAGAGTGGGTTTCTAGGTCCTTCTCCCAAACCTACAGCACCTGGTATTCCCAGGCAGTGTCCCATCCAAGTACTAACAAGGCCCAAGCCTGCTTAGCTCCTGAGATCTGATGGAATTGGATGCCACAGTGGTACAGTTACAGGCAAATAAATTTTAGCATATCCATATTACAAAATGGATATGATCACTGAATTATATTGTAAAAGAATATTTGTTAGTATGGAAAAACACTAACACAATCTTTATAGCAAATGAATAGGCTACTAAACAGTTTCTATGTAATGATTTTGTGTACTACATTTATAGTGGTGTGTTTCTTCTTTATTTTCTAAATTTGCTGCTTTGAACATGTATTTGCTCTTGGAATTAGAGAAAGATAACCATTGTTTAAATGGCTATATTCAGGGATGTGCAGAAGTTAGGTTGAGAATGAATTATGTCACAAACTAAGTGCTCTACCTCCTTCCTAGTGGCAGCTAAGCCCTGGTGTAGGTGTGCAGGTTACAGGTTGGTACGCACACAAATACCTCACAGTGCGCAGCACAAGCCACACTTGGAACTTGAGTGATTAAAGCCATCTAATCATTCACAAGAAATAACTCCAGAGAACCCAGTGCTGGTTTTTTGTGGCTGGTGGATGAGAGAAAAAAAACCCACTTGTGTAAATTGCCAAACGGAGTCACTGAAGAAGACATGATATATCCTGCAACATTACATTGAGCAAAAGAAACATCCCCATCTTCTTTGCAAGGAGGATTTAAAAACAAAACAAAAACAAAAATAAATGGACACTGTAAAGGTAGAGGATGAAATGTGTCTAACAATGACCAGGCTTATTGAATGAAAATGTCACAGGTCACGCGGTTTAAGAAGTCTTCTACTTCAACAAGTCAAGCAACTGCCCAGGGAAGGTATAAAGAATGTGAACCACCCATGAGATGGGACAACTTCCTCTATATTTTGGGGGCCCATCTTGTCTTTTTGGTAATGGTCAGGAAAGCCTTTCTGCTAGGGAGTAACCGACAAGATGCAGCCACACTAAAACACAGAGTAAAGTCACAGAGGGACTTGGAAGAGTGGGGAGCCTGGTGAAGCACACTGAACTGCACCACCAGCCTCACTGATACTCCCTAGGCCTTTCCCTGCCTTCAGAAAGCACCTAGAGTGAGACCAACGACATCCCATGGCAGGCAAGCTCAATACAAGAATTAAGAAGTGTATTTAATGGCATGGTCTAAAAGAAATGCCACCTTACACCCATTAGAATGACTACTATACAAAATAAAACAAAACAAACAAACAAAAGCCAAATAAAAAACAGGCTGGCATGTGGTGGCACTCGTGACTCAGGAAGTGGAGGCAGGAGGATTGTGACTTTAAGGCCAGAGGCAGCCTGTGAAACTTAGAAAAACCCTGTCTCAAAATAAAAAATAAAATACAGGCTATGAGGTACAGCCCAGTAGTAGAGAGCTTGCAAAGTATGTGCGAGGCCCTGTGTTCAGCCCCCAAGTACCAAAAAAAAAAAAAAAAAGAAAAGAAAAGAAAAGAAAAGAAAGAAAGAAGAAAAGAAAAGAACAGATATTGGCAAGGATGTAAGGATACAGAGAAATTAAAACCCTCAAGCACTGTTGGAGGGAATGTAAAATGGTACAGGCCCTAAGGAAACAGTACAGAGCTTCCTCAAAAAAAGTAAAACTAGAACTGCCATTTGATCCAGCAAGTTCACTTGTGGATATATACCCCACAGTTTCTGCTGTTTTTCTTGTTCTTGTTTGTGTACTGGAGGGCTGATCCCAGGGCCTCACACATGCTTTTCAAATGCTCTGTCACTGAACTGCACTCTCAACCCATTTTTTCCTTTTTTTAAATTTTGAGGCAGAGTCTCACTCAGTTATGCAGGCTGCCTTGCCTCAAAATTGCAAACCTCCTGCCTCCACCTCCCAAGCTGCTGAGATTACAGGCATGTGCAACTGCACCCAGCCTATTCAAAAGATTTTAAAGGTAGGAACAAAACCAGATATTAGTTATACCCATGCATATATCAATGGGTGAATGGCTAGGCAAAACATGGTACTATAGATACACAATGGAATATTATGCAGCCTTAAAAATGAAGGAAATTCTAATACATGCTTCAAGAGAGATAAAATTTGAGGATATTATACTAAGTGAAATAAGTCAGTAACAGAATGACAAATAGAGCATTATTCCACTTATCTTAGGTACTTAGAGTAGTCAGACTCATAGAGACAGATAGTAGAAGGTTGATTGCCAGGAACTGAATGGAGCAGAGAAAAGGGAGCTATTTAATATATGTAGGAATTCAGTGTTACAAGATCAAAAGAGTTCTGGAGATTTGTTTCACAACAATGTGAATGTATTTAACACTAAACTGTACTCTTACAATGGTTAAGATGGTAAATGTTAGGTTATGTGTATTTGACCACAAGTTTTAAAAAAATCATTTCTTGATGAAAAAAGAAATGCCAACTGATGCAGAGCTGGATAATTTTTGCACATTCTTCCTTACTGACTAGGGTGTGGGGACAGAAGTCAGTACTGCATTGAGCCTCTAGAAAATGTGTGCAAATCAGCAGGATCTGAAAGAGTCTACCCCAGCTGCAGAGAGGCAGGAGAACCTAGTGATGAAGGTGGTAGATGACCAAACTCGACAGTCAGGGGTTATCCCAGCTCCACTCTTGGCTCTGTTGCCCTGAGCAAGTAACTCAGCTAGAACTGCATCCGAATTGTAAAATGAAGTAAAAATAGCTTATTCCACATAGGACTGCAGTAAGGGTTAAGACAATGCATGAAGTGCAGAACAATGTATAATGTGATATTATTTGTGCTATGAAATGGTGTGTCACATATATATGGGGTCATTCTTACTTTCATGCATAAAGTCTCTGGGAGGATATATAAGAAATGAATGACTACTTCTTGGGGAGATGCTAACATAGTGGATGACAAGGGAAAATTCTTACTAAATATCTTTTGTCACTTTTGAATTTTAAACCATACATATACAGTACCTATTTAAAATTATAAAGTCAAATGGCAGGATATATAAGGTGCCTATCATTCAATGTATGTTAATTATTATGATGAAAATTATCATTGGGACCATTATCCTTACCCTTAATTTACTGAGGCATAGAGCAGTCTTAGGCTCATCTAATAAAAAGCCAAATCCCTGGGAAGAACCCTGTAATCTTTCCAGAATCCTTAAGATTCACAGCTGGTCCAGAAGTCCGAAGATGTCATCCGTATCTGAAATTCTATAATGCTTGATATAGAACTTCTGTAATATTTGCGCACTCTACTCTCAAAGCTGAGATCTAAGCAAGACAACACTGATGACAACCAAACAAAAATACAAATTCAAGTCAACTGAACAAAGGGAAAGACAGGGATAGTGGAAGCAGGAGGAAGGAAAGGGAATGAGCTGGGATATAAGGAAAGGGCAGGGAATGTTCCTAAATGTAAACACGAGTGTGATTGTTTCTTTTGGTTAAACACTTGTGCTATCCAGTTGGAGCAGCAAACAACCTGGACCCCGACTGATTAAGATTAAACAGCCTCTGCCAAACAAGCCAAATCACCAGGCCCTGGAGGTAGACTATCCCACAGAGGTAGGTCTGTCCTGCTTCCCTAGCTCTCCAGCTCATGAACAACAACACAAACAAGCTCCCATGTAGACAGTGGTCATACTGGATGGTCCTCTGGAGTGGCCCTGCTCTTCACCACCCCAAAAGCTCCTCAGAGAGTGTAGACCACCTGATCAAAGGTGCTCTTTCCACGCCTTTGATTTCCACGTCCTGCCAGCATCCATTATCTAGTCTCAATGTTACTGCCAGCACAAAAAGGCACAAAAGTTACTGAACAGCATCACAGTCACAACCCAGAGGGCAATAGGAGCCAGCCAGCTGCCTGCAGCATATTTTCATGTACTACACTCACTGCCTTGATGGGCACTAAGTTATTTAGGCAAATCTGCATTTTTATATCTTACCCGGTCCAAAAATAATTGGTTCCACTTGGCTGCACAGCAATATAGAGAAAGGAAGAAACACATTGTTGTGTTAGCACTGGGAGCGTGCAGATCGCTAAGGATGGCTCCACAGAAACACTGTCTTAGACACAAAGGTCTTCCCTCACAGCCTAGTTGTTGCTCGTGGTGTTTTTCAGCCCATATACCATGCTAACCTATTTTTAATTCTCAATTTATTTAATTATGAAGGATCAAGCCTTTCAAAAAATAATTAATTACAAACTCTACTTAATATTCAGAGGTGTCATGCAAGCAGATAACTGGCATTCTCTGTTGGTGGTTTAATTAGACAAGAAGATATAAAAAGCTGTCACTTGTGGGTGGGTGGCTACAGGAGGGAAGCATTGGTAAGCACCATCAGTTGGCCATCTGTACCAAACATAAAAGCATGGCTCTTTAGCTGGCCTCCCTTCAAGAAAACCTCCCACATTTACCACCCCCTCCATTGCCAATTCCTTTCTGCAATGCATAGCTGGAAGGCAGAATGTGTTCATAAACTATAATTTCAAAATTGATGTTTCATGGAACTGGAAGTTTGGGGGAACAATCACTTGGTGCCTCAGTTTCTCCATCAGAAAAATACAATTCATAAATGTCATCCATCCATCTGCCTCCCAGAGCAACAGATGCTAAGCATTTTCTTTACCAACGGCCAGGAACATGGCAAGTAACAAACCTGGCCCCCCATGTTATACTTTGATATAAATATGCTGGCAAAAAAAAAGTAGAAAGTTTCTTGATTTTACTGAGCAATTGATTCCTGATGATTTCAGAGTTGGTTTTTCAAATTGTCGTTTTTCTGTGCCATTCCCCTTCCCCCATTTAAAAAAAATCATCTTTGACCATCTGTTCTCTGGATAGCTCTCTTTTCTTTAGTATCTTCACTATACAATAAGTAGCAATAATATCAACAATCACTATTGCAGTTCATTGTATGTATATTCACATCTAGTCCTTACAACTCAGTGAGATAGATATTTTTTATCATTACTACTTCTATTTTACAGACAAAGAAACTGAAGGTGACATAATCAATGACCCAAATCAAACAGGAAAATTAAGATTAAAATTCAGGCCACTTCAACTCCATATCCCACAAGATTACTTTTGTTATTCTGCCATAGGAGAAAGAAAAAATATCCATATATACATGTATGCACACATACATTCACACAAATGCCCACATACACAAACACACACAGAGAATGGTGAGGATTTATGCTGTTTGTCAATCATAAAATTTAGGAGCAATAGAAATTACCTGAAAATAAAATGTACTCTAAGTTCAATGACCTGGGTTTTAGCTCAGTTGGTAGCATGCTGCTCCGCAATTTCTGAGGACCCAGGTTCAATTTCAGCACCACAAAAACAGAAGAAGGATGTGGCAATCCACTCCTAAAGCAATCCTAAAACAATTATCCATTGAATACCCTATTGAAGATCACTGTGAGTCAGATGGGAGTCCACGGTGCCTAACAACAAAAAACAACTAATTCAGTGAGCTCCTGGAATAGAAGAAAGACATTACTGGAAAAACGGATGAAATCTGAATAAAATGAAGGTTTATTTTCCCCAAGTCACTTCTAAGGAATTCTTTTCACCTATATACAAAAGTGTAAACACTAGCCATTTCTAAGGTTAAAAGTTGACAACTGTTTAGTAAAAAGTTTATTAAAGTTTCATAAAGTGGATTTTCAAAGCTGACTAAAGTTAACTAAGTTGTTTCAAGTTTATCTAAAAATTTTATTAAAAGTTCATAATTGTTTAATCTATATGTATTGTTTTGAGTGTTTATTTCAGGTAACATTAGTTCATAAATGTTTTCTTCAGACTGTTCTTGGGAAAATATTAACTTTACAGTTTCATGATTTTCTTTACTTAAATAACAGGGACAATTAAGGATTAAGTGGCAAGACCATCAATCTGTACATTAAAAGAGTTTTAATATTTGAGAAAGGAAATTAAATTACTAGAAATATAGACATTGCTTAATCAAATATAGGACCTCTAATTATCTACTTTAAGCAAATTTATTTTATATGTTACATAGGTTCATTTCATACATTATAAAACCAACCTATTTTGAGTAAAATTAGATTTTGTTAGTAATTTTTAGTATAGAATACAATTAATTCCTAGTAAAAAACATATTTATAACAACATAGTCTTAAAACTATATAATTTTTCAAATGAATAAAAAGGAAAAGAAAATAAAATACATTCACACAAAATTACAGCTACATTAAAAATTTACAGTTTAATTAAAGAATTTCTAGTACATTTGTAAGCATTTTCTTTCCTTTATTATCTCTCTGGTCTGTGTTCAAAATTCTCATGTAGCTATATAATGCAGAATTCTGTGATTTCCAGTTTCACTATATCCCTGAGCAAGCATTTTAAATTTTGTTTTGACAATAGACCTAAATCAAATATAAATGAACTGTGAAATAAAAACTGGAAGAAATCACATAACACTTCAGAACACTGAGATAAAATGAACGCTGAGTCACAAACCCAACCAAAGGGCCTCAGTTTGACACATATATATAATGAACTAAGGAAAACAGGGTCATCAAAATAGTTCATGAACCAGGTCTGAATTAATTCAAGTGCATATACACACCCTACAGAAAACTCTACAGACACTGTACATGGCCAGTTTTACTCATTTCTACAAATGCTGGCTTTTAATTTTTCCATCTTTTTGTTTACAAACAATAACAAGTCTAACAGTATCTAATCCTGCTCACTCTCAGTGACTGGTAAGAGGCCCAACCCCAGAAATCTGATTCCACTTCAAGTAACATTAAGTTTCTTCTGAACTTTTAAGTTCTTGAAGCACTAAATGAATTTGGGGTCTACAGGAAGAAGACTCCAAGTGGAAAGTCAACCCAACTAGCCAGCAGTCCTCCTATGCCCATCTCAAAGGTAGTCAAAGCTAGAACACACCTCATTGGAGCAGCAGATGGAGCAAAGTGAAGCCACATCTCATCCTTAACAGTCCTAGACTCAAGGACTTCCCCAAAGCAGGACAGCCTCCCTCATTACTATGCTTAAAATTTAGTGTCTGGAGACATCTTTGGAAACAGACAAGAAAATGCTCCAATTAATCAGGAGAGCTGCTGGCATGTGCTTAGATTTTGATTTTGCTGGAGTGAGGATGAGTTTTACAGGGCTGCTTTCAACTCCATGAATTGTGCCATGCAGTCAATGGACTAGAGACATATAGGTGAAAAATCTAAAATTGTAATTCAGTACTAATGAACTGGCTAAGTTTTGTGACTTACAAATAGTTAGTTGATAAATTTAATTGATAAATCCCCTGTCTTCATGGTTTTAATAATATCTGTACCAAGGGTTCTTGATCCTAGGGGCCCACAGAGAAGGAGAAGGTTGGGGACAGAGTAAAAGCCTGTAAACTCTTTGATATGAAATTTAGTGTATATGTACATTTCTCTGGGTAGTGGGCTCCTACTGCTCATTCTCATAGGTATCCCTAACTCAAAAGAAGTGAAATACCACTCTATGAATGATACTGTGGGCTCATAAATCCAAGGAGGGTCTCAACAATATTGTGAGGTGTTGTCAAGTGGGGTCTGACTCACAGCAACACTGTATACAACAGAATGAAACACTATCCAACACAGTGGCATGTCCAACACTATTGTCAGTGTTTCTCTGCTATTCATAGGGTTTTCAATGGCTGATTGTTTCAGGAGTAGGCTGCTAGGTCCTTCTCCCAAGCCCACAGCATCTGGTATTCCCAAGCGCTCTCCCATTCCAAGGACTAACCAGGCCCAACCCTGCTTAGCTTCAGAGATCAGATGGGATCAGACATCAGGGTGGTATGGCTCTATACAGCTCAACAATAGGCAGGTTTTGTAGATCCTATTATGAACTGAATTATGTTACCACCACCACCACCACCACCAAATTCATATGTTGAAATCCTAACCCTCAGTACCTCAGAATGCAACCTTGTTTAAAGATAGGGTCTTTGCAGAATTAAATAAAATGATGTTATTAGGGTGGTCCCTACTCCAATATCCCTGCTATCCTTATAAAAAGAGGAAATATGGACCCAGATACAGAGAGAAGACCATATGAAGACACAATGAAAGAGGGTCCTTGGAAATAACCAATCATAACACCATAATCCTGGGCTTCTGCCTCCAGAACTGTGAGAAAATATGTTTGTGGTTTGTGCAACACAGTTTATAGTCATTTGTCATGTTGTTGGAGATGCCTGGTATATTCATTTCTGAACACATATACTCTGGTCAGGAAAAACTGAAAAGACTACTTGCAAGTAGAAAATTTCCAGTGCTCACGTTTTTATTTTCATATGTTGTTGTTAGGTGCCATGGAATATACAAAGTCATAAATATTGATAATTTTAAATGTATTAAATAATGCATTCCTAGAATGAGGGAAGAATATAAAAATCATCTTTCCTCAATTCCCTTAAGAACCAGTAGAAAAACAGAATTGCAAATTGTTAACTAGCATCTTATACCCTATACTTCCTTCTTTATTTCTCTTTTCATAGGTCTCTGGGCTCTGTTGAAAAACACACTGTTTTAAGTGTTATTCATTTTTTAAACAAAGCAATATGTGGTTGTTATAAATTTTTAAATATACATAAAAAGGGAAAAATAGAAGTCCCTATGACCCAGAGGTAACAACTGCTAATGTTATTTTATTATCATATTTTTATTGCTGTCAGGTCTCAGCCTAGTATTTTCCATAAAACTATGAAGTCATCTGTTCTTACCCAATAAACAAGTTCATCACATGGGTTACTCAATGATACATGAAAATGTAAAGATTTATTTCAACAAAGAATACGAATATAAATTAAGATTGGAAAGGATAAAGAGATATATTTAGAGGGGGAGGGCGATAGTGGGAAGAGAGTGGGTGCAACATGGGGGGAAATGTGGGTGTGAAGAAAAGCAAAGTATCTGATATAATTGTATGGAAATGCCATAATGAAACTCAGGATATTGTATACCAATTTTTAAAAATTAAAAATTAAAAAAGAATGTGAGTAATAACAATACTGTGATATGTAATTTAAAATTGGCCAGGAAGGCAGATCTTACATTTAGTGTTATTATCACAAAAATAACAACAAAGAGAGTGGGAAGAAACTTTCTGAAATGATACGGCATAGATTGTGGTCATGGTTTCACACATATATACTGACATCCAAATTCATCATGGTGTATACATTAAATATACACAGTTTTTGTATGTCAATCATACTTTAATAAAATAGTTACAAAAAAGAATGTGAGCAGTAATTGATTATAATGATTGCATTTTATTAAACAAAAGAGTTACATAAGATCACATTAGAATCGAGATATAATATTTACATTCATAACAAATATAACAGGATTAATCAGATGAGGTCTTAGAAGTAATTATTACCTCAATAATTAATCTCACATATGCATATAGAGCTTTACTGATCCAGAGAAGATAGTACCAAGTAGCACTATCACTTCACTAATGTGGGCACATATGAAAGTATTGAGGCATGAGGGTACCCACATCCACCCAGGAGTAATTAGGCAGTGCATGAGAAATGAAGAAAACAAAGCTTCTAAAAGGAAATGAGAAAAATTATTCATGATTAAAAGGGAATTAAATTAGGAATAACAGAAGTAACTTGAAGAAAGGGCAATGAATAACCAAGAGAAATTTCCAGATACAAGGAATGGCTGGAACATTAGAAACAATCTCCTACAGAAAATTACATAAGAGCTTCAATTCAAAAATGAAAAACATATAGAACTATCATCTGATACTATTTTCTGAAATAATCAGAATTTTTCAGGAATTTCTAGATTAGTTCCCCCATTTACCTCATTTCTGGAAGCTGGTATAGTATTTTGGTTTGAAACTAGGCAAATCTGATCCATTTGGTGAGAAAATCTGTGTTGAAATATATATTTTAAACTTCCTTCTGCATTTTTATGGGGAAGAAGTAGCTCAGTTGGTAGAACGCTTGCTCCACATGCTCTGGGGCACTGCAAAAATGGGAGAAGGACCTGTCAGCCCACCCCCAAAACAATCAGCCACTGAAAATCCTATGAATAGCAGAGAAATGTTTTGCTCTGTTGGTTGCTGAGTTGGACTGACTCAATGGCAGCTAACAACAACAACAATGCATTTTTATATGCTACTAGTAAGCAAATAAATTGGCACATTTTGAGAGCTCTTGGCATTATCTACCAAAATTTTACATGCACATAACTTGTATTGCAGGAATTTACTTTGAAGAATTTATCCACAAATTTCTTGAACAATATACATAAATATAAAAGTAAGAATGCACATTACAGAATTTTTTTCTCAAAACAAAAACCTAAAAACAACCAAATGAGCATCTAAGAATACTTAGTAAAATAAAATGTGGTATATTTACATAGCATTTTACTGTGTACAATAAAGAATAGAAGATTTATACATAACAATGTAAAAAGAGACCTAAAATTTGATGCTAATTAATAAAACAAGATGCAGAATGTCACATTTGGTATTATCCTCTGGTGATGTGTTTTAAGGGCTATGTTATATTTTTGTGTATGCACAGAAACTTTTTCAGAAGGCTATGCAGGAAGCTATTGTTGTTGTTAGAAGCTATCAATTCGGCTATTAAAAGTATTTAACTCTGGACATGGTCTTAAAGTATAGGAAGGCCTTCGCGTGGTTTTGATTTTTTCGTTTTTATAAGTGAAAACCCTACATGTACTTCAGCTTTCTAACAATCCAAAGATAAGGAGTAATTCTTTTATGGCATTTGTTGCATATGTAAAATTTTAAATAATGAATAAAAAAAGAATCTGGTCAAACAACAAAAATGTAATTCTGATTGAGCCATTTAACTAGTCTCTTACCTTTTTTGAGAGACAGAGAATCAGAGAAAGAAGAAAGAGAAGGAAGGAGGGAAGGAAAAGAAGGGAAGAGAAAGGAAGGGAAGGAAAGGGAAGAGAACGGAAATGTTTTTGCAGTGGCCCCTTAGTTCCTCTGTCATTTCTGCCCCCAGAGCTGGGAGAAGCTGGGAGACCACTAGCCTCATTCCCTGCAGGTTCCTGGCTCTGAGTGGCGGCAGCTCTCTGTCTTTTTGTGGCAGTGAACCTGAAGTTGGTAACAGCCTCTCTCCTGATGAAGTGGCTCAGATCCACTTTCTTATCACATCCTTCTAGAGATTATAGCTCCTGTACTTGCTGTCAGTTTATCCTTGAAACTGGGAAGAAGAGCATGAAAAGATGTTCCAATGAACACTTGTGAGAAAAACGTGCTCTTTTGGCCTCTACCATGCAAAGTAGCCATATCACCTCCTGGTGGTCAAGTATTGTGCACTTCTGCTTGCCTACTAGTCACAGTGGTTTGAAAGGAAGGTTAATGAATTGTTGCATCAGATATTCAAGTGTTTTACAAAGCTAAAATAATCAAAACAATGTTGCTCACTGCTTTACTATAAATAGGCAGAATTAGCAGTCATATCAATGGAAGTTAATATGTAAGTCCAGAAAGAGATTCAAATACACGCACCCCCCCTACCCCCCACACAAACCCACAATATTTAATTTAGGATGAAGAGGATTTTAAATCAATAGGGAAAGCATGTAATACATGTCAGGGTAGTGGGTGACCATTTGGGGAAAAACTAAATTTTATCCAGGGCTTATATTGAGCAAGAACTGCAAGTCTGAAGCCGGGCGTGATGGTACACACCTATCATCTCAGCATTCAGGAGGCTGAGGCAGGAAGATAGTGTGTTTGATGCCAGTCTGGGCTACATAGCGAGATCCTGTCTCAAAAGTGAAAAAAACAAAACCAACCAACAAACAAAAAACTGTACAAATTTGGCCATACCCAATTTTTATGGCTAGCATTCATTTTGATTGATCAGTATAACATACTGGTTGTTAAATACCTTTAACATCTATGGTAATGAAAGAAATTCCTAATGGAATTAAAGTGTAAATATTAAAAATTAAATTCTAAAATCATGAGAAGATATAGCTGAAAATTTACATAATATTGGAGTGCTGACAAATTTTCTAAGCAAGACCTCAAACACAAACTGTTTCTAAAAGGATTGAAACTTTAATTGACTAAAAATTTTAAACTCTAGGAAATAAAGCATGAAATATAAAAAGGTAAACAGCAATTTGAGAAAAATATTTCCAACATATACAAGATATAAATAAGTGATAGTTACTGCAAATTAATTTTTAGAAAAGTCTAAAGATTCAGTAGAAAGCTAGGCTAAGTATGATTTTATTAGAAGATTGAGTATAAACAGACAATATCATGAAAAAATTTTCATCCTCTGTAGTAATTAAGTAAAATCCATTTAAAGCAATTAAATGTCATCTTTAACTCTCAGGTTAGCAAAACTTTCTAAGGTATGATAAGGTCCAATGTTGGTGAGAGTTCAGGGTATTAGGAACCCTTACCTCCAGATTAAAACTAGGCGTACCACTGTGATGTCCAATGTGTCAGATCTCAGAAGCTAAGTAGGGTAGGGCCTGGTTAGTACTTGGATGGGAGACTACCTGGGAACACCAGATACTGTAGGTTTGGGAGAAGGACCCAGCAACTCATTCCCCAAAAAACAATCTGCCATTGAATACCCTATGAATAGCAGAAAAGCACTGACAGTAGTGTTTCGCCTGTTGTATGTAAGGTTGCTATGAGTCAGACATCAATTTGACAGCATCTAAAAACAATAACAATAATGCTTCTAGAAATCAATTCATAGATACTTACTTTTGAAATCTTCTAAAAGTATATTTTAGGCACTGAAAATCCATTTGTAGGAATTTACTCAAGGATATTGTTTACTATAGAATTCATGTATCAGAGTACAGTTGGCCCTCTGTATTCACTGGTTCTGTATCCACACACTCAAACAATTCTGAGTTGAAAATATTTGAGGGTAAAATTGCATCTGTACTGAACACACACAAACCTTTTCTTATTATTTTTCCTAAATAGTACAGTAGAGCAACATTTACATAGCATTTACGTTTTATTAAATATTATAAGTAATGTAGAGACAGTTTAAAGTATACAGCCGGATGTGCATAGGTTATATGCAAATATACACCTCTTTATAAAAGAGACTGGAGCATTCATGGATTTTGGTATCATCAAGGGGTCCTAAACCAACCTCCCATGGGTACTGTTAGGTGACTGTATTTAGATATCAGCATTACTAAGTAAGCCCCCAAACAGAAAAACTGCAGCCAACTAAAATCCTTTTTTTTTTTTTTTTTTTTTTTCCCGGTACTGGGGGTTGAACCCAGGGCCTGGCACTTGCATGCTTTGTAAGTGCTGGACCACTGAGCTGCCCCCTCCAGCCCAATTTTTTTACTTTTTGAGACAGGGTCTCACTAAATTACACAGATTGCCTCTGGTCTCTAACTTGCGATCCTCCTGCCTCCGCTTCCCAAACCTCTAGGATTACAGGTGTGCGCCACCACGCCAGCCCAACTAAAATCTTTTGAAAGAGGGACAGACTAAACAAATATATTTACTTATGTCAATATATGCAAATTTATCTTTTTACTTTTGTTTAATGGACATGTATTAATTGGATATATTTTTAAATTTTGGGATAAAAGTCAAAATTTTCATTGAGTCTGTTTTCTACTGGTAAAATTTCTTTCCAAATAATGGGGAGAGAATCTAATTAATGGAAGTTTCTCCTTTAGCAAGATTCCTATGAACAAAAGTTTTATTATAAATAAAAATATAATCAATAGGTCATTAATATCTGTCAAGCAAAATCAAATCCAGAAACTGCAAATGCAGTTGAGACTTCACAGCTCCGAGGTTTGGTAATGAGATGTGAAGACTTCCACCTCCAGCGAGAGCCTGCTCAAATTACCACCCCTGCTTGGTAATTTGAGGAAGAAGCCACTGTACAATGACACAAACTTTATCTTCCAGTGCATCCTGTTACACTGGGAAAAGACACTTTTCTTCTTCCTCAAGCAGCATTGGCAGATAGAAATGAGAGTTTTCCAGATGTGTTTTTGCAGTGGCCTCTTAGTTTCCTTGTCATTTCAGAACCCTAGGGCTGGGATTTAGCACAGTTGGTAGAGCGCTGCGCTGCAGTCTCTGAGGTCCCAAGTTCAATTCCCACCACCGCAAAAATGGGAGAAGGACCTGGCAATCCACTCCCAAGGCAATCCCGAAACAGTCAGCCATTGAAAACCCTATGAAGGTCGCACTCGACTCGATGGCACCTAACAACAACAACAGAGCTGGGAGAAGCTGAGAGGCCACCAACCTAATTCCCTACAGGTTCCCTAGTCTGCATGGCAGCAGCTCTCTTGCCTTTTCACGCCAGTGAATCTGAAGCTGGTGGCCCTCTCCACGATTTTCTTTCTCCCTGTCTTTCTCCTGGTTTTATAAGCACTTCATTCCCTGTATTCAATCTCATGATGCTTAAAATCCCCGTGGTGGTTTTACTTTCCCAACTGAACCCTGCCTGATGCAGCCTGATTTTAGCCTGAAAGACTCAGGTCATATCTCTGCACTAATGCAAACTATTGTAGTCTTGAAAGGAAAGGATAGGGATGATCCTAGAATTTTCTTTAAGATGCCTTTAGAGATTGTTTTTTATAAGAGCCTTCTTTGTAATTCTCTAATTGGCTCAGAAAGGATTTGGGACAAAAGGCTCCTAGGAAATCACTTACTGAGAAGGAAAGGGGACATTTAAACATGAACAGAATAGGTTTTTCTTAGATGTGGCAAGCCTGGAAGGATGCATATTATTTGGAAAACACCTCAACAAAGTCTGTCAAAGAGCGACATCAAATCAAAGTGAGTACAACCACTCCATACTAGTTTAATTATTGATGCAGGGAAATCCTCCTAAAATCCAGCTTCCTTCTACTGTGCTGAAACTCATGCTTTTCCACTACTTCATGGATCTTTCCCAAAGGATTTGCACCTGTTCAGTCAATACAAAAGCCTACTTTCTTCATGTACTCCTTTGCCATCCTGTCCCCCCAGTTTCTTAGCATTTATTTAAATGTTCTAAGTGTTTACCTCAGTTGGTAGAGTGCTGCTCTGCACTCTCTGACGCCCTGGGTTGAATCCCCAGCACTGCAAAAATGAGAGAAGGACCTAGCAGCCCACTCTTGATACAATCCCGAAACAATCAGCCATTAAAACCCCTATGAGGGTTGCTATGAGTCGGACACGACTGGATGGCACCTAACAACAACAACAACAAGTGCTACAGGGATTGAGCATACCAAAATCCCCAACAAGATTATCAAGAAAGACTATATGCCACATGTATCACTTTTCTAATAAGCTAGAATAGCAATCATTTTTATACTAAGTATTCTGGCAAAAATCTAAAATTTATTAAACCCTCTCTTATTAAAGAAAAAATCTGAGACAACAGTATATAGTTGGAAAAACATATGACTGATTCTCAGAAGACCTAAATCTGAATCTGAAACCTGCCCGCTGTGTGACTTTGGTTAAGTAACTCAATTTCTCTGAAACGTCTCACATAAAATGGAGACAACAGTAATACAAGAGGTCATATATACCCTCCAGGGAAGTGGTTCTCAAAGAGAGCAGCAGCAGCAGGAGTAGCACACAAGAACTTGTGAGAAAGGCAGGTGTAGGTCCCATGCCAGGCCTATGGAGTCAAGAAACTCAGGAAGGGTCAGAGGAAGCATTAATCTGTTTCAACAAACCCTTCAGTGATTCTGATGAACACTGCCATAGGGACTTTTGTGTTGATTTAATAGGACCATAGACTATAAAGAACTGTGTAAATAAAATTCAGATATGAACCAGCAGCATTTTGAGCATCAGCTCCTGTGCTATTTAATGCAGTATTGCTCTCAAAGGCTGCAGTCGTCCTTGTGGTTGTTAATTCCTACACTAAATGACTCCAGACCACTGGGCCAAAGAACTCTAGAGAATTCACAGGAAATGATTCCCCTTTCAAGAGTTCTGTCCCCTCTCTCTGCCGTCAGCTGTCATTTCTCACTGAGGTCAGTGAGTCCTGCTTTCGTCTGCTGTGTTACACAAGGCAATTGTTCTGAGCAACTGCCTGAGGCAATTCCATCTTTCCCGCAGAACAAAGTATTAAGCACTGTGCAGCATCTCACATTGCCTTTTTCCAATTTATGTTCTGAATGGTTGGGGGTACCATCAGTCTGACCTCTGGATGAGGTGGTTTTACAGGATAATGACTCAGAAATATCTTTTATAGAGAGAAATATTTGTACATCTACAGCACCAATGGGCTGGGGTTTCGCTCAGTTGGTAGAGTGCTTGCTCTGCGTGCTCTGAGGCCTAGGTTTGATCCTCAGCACCGCAAAAATGGGAGAAGAACCGGCAGCTCACTCCCGAAACAATCTTGGAAATAATCAGTCATTGAAAACCCTACGAGTAGTAGAGAAACATTGACATAGTGCCAGGCAGGACACTGTGTATGGGAGGGTTTCATTCTGTTGTACCTAGGCTGGCTATGAGTCAGACCCAACTCGAAGGCACCTAACAACAAACAACAATAGCACCAAAGCAATTACCTAGTGAGGGCACAAGAGTTTTTAGTTGAATAAGGGAATGTGTGTGTGTCTCACAGAAGTGTGAGTATATACACAAGACAGATTTACTCTGACACCTCTAACTTTTGTAGGTCACCAGGAGACCAAAGAGTGTGGTTTAATCAATCTGAGTCTATAAACATTTCGGGGAAAACATCACAAAGGGCAAGTGCTGATGGGAAGTCATTGGCACTGTCCTCCCAGGGAAAGAGCAGCACTTTATACATGCGCAGTAAAAGAGGAGAAGGCACCTGAAGCATTAACTGTAATAGATAAATTAAGGTATGGCTACCCTGATGTGATTCCATCCCTGCTGTGCACAGCAGCTTTGCTGATCCAGTGCAGAACCTATGGCTCCATGCACAGAGCCTCTTCGACTTGGAGAACAGGGTCCCTTTAAAACCCTGCTCACTAGCTGAGTCTTAGGATGTCCTGCTTTGCCCTCTGAAAAGGCAGCACTGTCCCTTGCACTCTGTCAGCATAACCCACCTCCCAAGAGCAATGCTGGCTACTTGCCTCTGACCTTGGCTTAACTTCTGTCCCACCATCTGCTGGGTGTCCTTAGCTTCCAACCGCAGCTTTTGGTCTACATGATTACCTGCCTCTTAGTGGCCTGTTGGCCGAACTTCATTCCCTGACCTTCAGCAAAGGATCCCCACTACATTCCTGCTCCCAGTCTCAGTGTCCCTGTGCTGAGCCTCATGTCAGGTGACCCAGCACGACCAGCCCTGCACCCTGCGGGGTGGCTGAGTGCTCATTCACTCACCCTCCTTCAATCTCAAAACTGAACCATCAGCCAGGCCTATGTCCCCAGAGCACAGCCAGGCCTAACTCTGGGACAAGCAATCGCTGGACCTTCTACTTATTCTGAACTCTGTTGGATAGTACACAGTAGGCAGTGGGTGCTCAATTCACATTGCTGTCTATGTGAAGTTTTAAAAGTTTATAATGCTGATTCTCAACTAAAATCTGCTCGAAGAAAGCAAGTCATCCTTGGCCTGAAATAGTGATGCAATCAGCAGAAATTTCTACTACATCAATCAAAAAGGCTTGCAGCAAGTAGTCAGTGAACCAAGTAAAGTGACCTTCGCACTCCCCTCATTCTGCCCCACTCCATATTCTTGTTAGCTTCAGTTGACTGATGGCTTCTAGGAGAAGATGATCCATCACTGTTCAGATGAGCAAAGCTTCTGCCACGAAGTGCAGGTTATTCCAGCATTTTGTAAAAATGAGACAAAATATGAAGTCTAAAAAAATGTCAACTCATGGGAAAAGTAAAAAGTTCAAAATAGTCTGATATTGCCAGGCACCAATGAAATTAACATGGGAAGAAGATGGATAGGTTTCCTTTTTTAAAAATATGTGTAGGGTAGGAGATGCCTATATTACAAATGCACCATAAGGCCTAGGATATGGCTTTCAATACCATACTGGAAACTATGCACAACCAGAATAGCGACTGGGAAAATTTAGTGCCCAGGATAATTATTAGTATCACTTAAATCGAGCTCTTATTCATGCGAGGCTCTGTGCTAGCTGCTTTGCATATGTTATCCCACTCAATCCTTTTTTTTTTTAATTTATAAGTATTGGTGGGGTATAGAGTAATAAATCATTTGCTACATCCATTATTCAACTATTAAATCAGTTTTATTTATACATTCATCACCTTACATATTTTACAGAACATTATAAAGAAGAAAAGAAAAAAGCAGAAATTTTAATTAATATGCAGTGAGAATCACATGCAATCATGGGTTATAGTCGGACTTTTTCTTCCCCCTTTTTTCATATATTCATATAGTTACATCCTGTATTTTGTGTTTTTCCTCTCCCTCTTTACCACTCTGCATTGTTCCCCCTCCCCTTCCCCGGTCCCCAACCTCTGCTCCCACTCGCTGACCCCCTCCCCACTCTTATCATGCCCACTTGTATTTTCCATTCTTGGATAAATATGATTGTTCATTTTTACATATTTATATATGTAATTTTTTCCTTTAAGTTAGATTTAGGTCCTACATATGAGTGAGAACATATGGCAATTTTCTTTTTGAGTCTGGTTTAATTCACTTAAAATGATATCTCTCCAGTTTCACCCACTTTGCTGCAAATGACATAATTTCATTCTTTTTTTATTGCTCAATAATATTCTAGTGTGTGTGTGTGTGTGTGTGTGTGTGTGTGTGTGTGTGTATCACAATTTTTCAATTCACTCCTCTGTTTATGAACATCTGGGTTGATTCCACACCCTTGCAATTGTGAGGAGTGCTGCATTAAATATGGAAGTGCAGGTGTCTTTGTGATATGACTTATCTTCCTTTGGGTATATTCCCAGGAGTGGTACAGCTGGGTTGTCTGGCAGTTCTATTCTTAGTTTTCTAAGGTACCTCCATATTGACTTCCAATGTCAATGTGACTTCCAATGTGGTTGAACTAATTTACAGTCCCACTAGCAGTGTAAAGGGCTAGAATTTAGCTAAGTTGGTAGAGCACCACTCTGCAGTCTCTGAGGTCCTAAGTTTGATTCCCAGCACCACAAAAATGGGAGAATGCCAATCTACTCCCGAGGCAACCCTGAAACAATCAGCCACTGAAAACTCTATAAGGGTTGCTATGAGTTAGATATGAGTTGATGGCACCTAACAACAACAAGCAATGTAAAGGGTTCTTTTTTCTTCACATCCCCACCAGCATTTGTTATTATTTGTTTTGCTAATCTTGGCCATTTTTGCTTGAGTGTGATAGAATCTCAGTGTTATTTTAATTTGTATTTCCCTAATGGCTAGGGATACTGAGCATTTTTTCATGTGTTTATTGGCCATTCATATTTCTTCTCCTGATACCTGTATGTTTAGCTCCATTGCCCACTTTTTATTGGGTTATTTGTTATTTTGGTGTTTGATTTCATAAGTTCTTTGTACATTCTAGAAATCAGTTCTCTGTCAGATGTATAGGATACAAAGATTTTCTCCCATTCTGTGGGCCCTCTCTTTACTAATTGTTTCCTTTGTTGTATAGAGCCTTTTAGTTTTATGTGATTCTATTTGTTGATTCTTAGTGTTTATTTCTATTAAACGTAAAAATCTCCATCTTTGCCAGTGAGGACTTGCTCCTGGTCACAGAACTGATAAATGACAGAGCCAATCAAACCAAAGGGAATTTGACTGTAAAATCAACTATGTGGTTCTCCCTACCTCCCAATTGTGCCAAAAAGAAGAATCAGGTTTACATGATAATGGTTACAAAAATGAGAGGGTGAATCTCAAAACCAACGTCCTAGAAGTTGTGTATGGAATGGAAGAGGGTTGGTGTTACTCTTATACTGTATGATGCTCAAAATGTTTAGACAGTAGAACACTCATGAATGATACAGATATAGGGTTGAACACATGAAACAACACATCATGTTTTGGGTAGGAAAACTCATCATCATGAAAATGTCAGTTCTCCCTAAAGGGCTTATCAAATTTAATATAATATATTAATTGTATATTAATGTAATACATATGCCATTTTTCTCAGAGCTAGACAAGCTAATAATATATTTTATTTGAAAGAACAAATAACCAGGAATATCCATGAAAACACTAAAAAAATAAGCAAAGGAGCCAGGTGCAGTGGCGCACGCCTGTAATCCCAGTGGCTCAGGAGGCAGAGGCAGGAGGATCACAAGTTTGAGACCAGAGGCAATCTGTGTAACTTAGTGAGACCCTGTCTCAAAAAGTAAAAAAATGGGCTGAGGGTGCAGCTCAGTGGCCCAGCACTTGCAGAGTATGTAAGCGTGAGGCCCTGGGTTCAAACCCCAGTACCGCAAAAAAAAAAAAAAAAAAAAAAGCAAAGGGAAATAAACCACTAGACATCAAAACATACTATAAAGCCCTCAGTATAGGCACAAAAGTCAATAAATAGACCAACACAGAAAGAAATGAAACCCCCAAATACACCAAACTTCATATGGAAATTTAGGATGTCATAAAGGCTGTATGTCAAATCAAAGGAGAAAAAAAACGGACTGTCTAAGAGACAGATGATTAGTTATAAAGAGAAATATAAAATTGGAACCATTTTCCCAGTGTACATCAGAATTAATCCCAAGTGAATCTAAATGTTAAATAAACAAATAAAGCACAAAAGTACTAGGAAAAAAGTTAGTGATTTTTTTTGCATGGCTTAAAATCCAGAAGTGATAAAGGAGAAGATATGAATTTGATCACATAAAAATTTTAAAGTTCACATAAAAAATAATATAAGAAAAATCAAAACATGAACACAAATGGGGATTGCTGTCAAAGATTTGGAACTTAAACCACTTACAAAGTGTTCCTATCCCCAAAGAATAGAAAATAGCTCTTTGAGAGGAATATGAAAATACCGATAGAAAAAATGGGCAAATGATCCAATTCACAGAAAAAGAAAAACAAAAATCTCTTAAACACATGGGCAAAATTCCAAATACTTAACAATATGTTCTGTGGTGAGGCTATGAAGAAGCAGGTACTTCTTTTTTTTTCCAATTGAATTTTTAAATTTTATTAATTTTAGTTTTTATTAGTATCTTAATTGTGCATATCACACATGCACTTTCATACCTTGCCGCTGGACCTATAAACTAGTATGGTCCCCGAGGAGGTGAATTTGGGCAATATTCAGAAAGAATACGTATACAGCAATCCTACTGCAAGGAATCTTAACAAAGATACACTAGCAAAAATGTAAAACAATATAAGCGAAAGGCCATTTATTGAAACATTTTTTGTAATTGCAAAAGACTGGATACAACCCAACGCCCATCAGTAGGGTATTGCTTCAATAAACTATGGTGCATTCACAACAGGGACTCAATGCTGCCATAAAAAGAAATGAAAAAGCTCTCTAGACTGTTAAGAGCACTGGTGCTCAGCCTGGGACGATTTTGCTATCAGGTTTTCTCCAAAATCTATTGTTAAGTAAAAATTAAAAAAAAAAAAAACTAGGGCAGAACAGTGTTATGCACACATATAAGGCATGTCACCCTTTATCTAAGAAAAAAATACGTGTATATATTTGCATATATATTTATTCATACTTATATGAATACATTCTCAATAAAAATGAATAGATATACAAAAACAAGATTACTGTAGAGAAGTGATTCTCAATCTTTTTTTTAATAAAGTCATTCTCTTTAAAAGAAAAATTAAGATGTTTAAATTCTAATGAAAGAAATTAAATATTTGAGAACAAGACTTTTGGGGAAAGGGGGTTGAGGGCATACCTCAATGGTAAATTGCTTAGCATGTAGAAGGCCTTGGGTTCAAGCCCCAGAACCAAAAATATTAAGATTTGGGGGTAAGACTGAGATTTGGAGGGTCATAAACCATTACAAAGAAAATTTTTTCAGATGCCCTTAGTCCATTTGTGCTGCTATAACAGAATGCCATAGACTGGGTACTTTATAAAGAAAAGAAATTGGCTTCTCTCAGTTCTGGGAAGTGAGAAGTCCAGTGTCAATGTGCCAGCATTCTGTGAGGCCTTCTTTCTGTGTCATCCCATGGATGAAGGTGACAGAGTGAGAGAGAGCAAGAGTGTGCCAAACTCAATTTTATAACAAGGCCATTTTGGTGACAAACTCACTCCCATTATGGTAGCATTAATCCATACATGACAGATTATGATCCAGTCACCTCTTAAAGGCCCTACTGCTCAGCGTTATTACTTTGAGGATTAAATTTCCAATGCACAAACCTCAGGGGACATATTCAAACCATAGGACAACACCCAAATCAATTTTTATCCCCCTGGGAAAGATCACCTCCACTGAGAATGTGTGCTTTAAGGAAAGGGAAGAAATCAAGTGGAGGGAAGAGAGAAAGAAGCTAGACTTCTGCTATGGTCTGAATGTGTCCCCTTCAATGCACATAATGAAACTTAATTGCCAGTATGATAGTATTTAGAGGCAGAGCCTTTAGGACATGACAAAGTCATAAGGACTTAGCCCTTATGGGTGGGATCTGGGCTCTTATAGTCGTGTGGTAGTTAATTTGCTCTCTTCTGCTCTGCTGCCATGTGGGGACAGCATCCATCCCTTCCAGTGGATGCAGCAGCAATAAGGACCCACCTGGGATCCAGAGAATGGCCCTTACCAGACACTGCACCTGCTGTCATCTTGATCTTGGACTTACCAGCCTCTGGAACTGTGAGAAAAACTTCTGTTGTTAATAAATCAGCCAGTACAAATAGGCTAACACAACTTCCCTAGCTGTTTTTTGTTAGTAGTACTTACTGTGGAACCAGTGTCAACAAATCAAAAGACGCATTGCATTGGAAAAGGCTGTTGCAAAAGACCTTTTTAAAGTGTTGCAAAGTAAAGATGTCAAATTGAACATGAATGTGTGCCTGACTCATGCCATAGCATTTCCATTTGCGTCATATGCTTGTGAAAGCCAGACAGTGAATAAGGGAGACAGGAAAAGAACTGATATTTCAAATTATGGTGCTGGAGACAAATATTTAATATTTGTCTGGCAAAAGAACCAACAGATTCATCCTAGAAGAAGTGCAACCAGAGTACTTCTTGGAAGCAAGGATGGCTAGACTGTGTCTTATATATTTTAGACAAGTTGTCCGGAGGGACCAATCCCTGGAGAAGGACATCATATTTGGGAGAGTGTGGGGATCAATGAAAAAAAGGAAGACCCTCCAACTGGATGGATCGATACACTGGCTGCAACACAGGGTTAAACATAAAAACGGTCATGGACACGGCACAGAGTCAGGGCATGTTTCATCCTGTTGTACATAGGGTCATCATGAGTCAGACAGGACTTGATGGCACCTAATAACAACAACTATGGAACCAAGTAAATGTTTTACATAGTTATTAAAAATTAACTTAAATGCAAAACAAAATCTCCAAAAATAAAACAAAAGGAAAAGAAACAAATCTGTGAATCTTTGTCCTCTAAGGTATACATTCTAACTATAAGAAAATCTTAAACTACATTCAACAACCATATTGTTAATAATAATGATGATGTTATATTTAAACTATTATATATGTTGTAAGATAAAACAATAAATAATTATTATGTAATCAGAAATAAAATGCTCAGCTGGGCACCATGGCACATACCTGTAATCCCAGAGACTTGGGAGGCTGAGGCAGGAGGATTGTGAGTTCAAGGCCATAGGCAGCCTTTGGAATTTAGCAAGGCCCTTTTTCAAAATAAAACATAAAAAAAAGGGCTGGGGTGCAAATCAGTGGTAAAGCAATTCGTGGTAAAGCAAAGTGGTAAAGCAATTCGTGGTAAAGCAAAGTGGTAAAGCAATTGCCTAGCATGCATGAGTCCCTGGGTTCAACCCCCAGTACTGAGGAGAGAGAGAGAGAGCAAGAGAGAGCAAGAGGGGGGGGGGAAGGAAAAAAGAGCTCAGTGTAAAATAAATGAAATACAAATTATATATTAAAAGAATTAAATAAAACTCTGTGTAATACTATGCTTGAATTGGTAACATCAGTAAAAATGCATTATATTTTTCCATTTAAAAAGAAAAATTGTTTCCTAGATCTTTCCCCAGAAAAGCCTAGAAGCAATGAGAACTCAAAATAATGAGCACCCTTAGCTCTGAAGTCACAGTCTCAAAATAACAATTCCCATGGAAAAAAAACAAGACTTCTTGGAAAACCAGTTGATCCTACAATTTATTTTGCTTCTCCTATAGAGAAAGAATTTCAGGGTAATCAAATAGTTCAGGAAAAACATCCTCTTTACAGAAGAATTTTAGGTAATCAGTGCAGAAGTAATAATAAAATTAGAAAATTCCTTTGGCAATCCTTGATAAAACAATATATCTAGGCAATGATTATCAATGACTATTGAGATTCTTTGGTGAAAGATAATTGGGAGATTTTAACATGAATGAATCATTTTGACAACTCTTGGATCCACTGATCAAAAAGAGAGGTGCTTTGTGATATGATGCAATAATATCCAACATCAACTGTGTAATATTCTTGCCAAAAAATTAAACATGAATGGGATCAAATCACTAGATAAGTAGTATTCAACTAGGGCAATTTTGTCCCCCAGGGAATGGGCATTACCTGGAGATATTTTTAGCTATCACACTGTCGGAAAGTGCTAACATCTAGTAGGTAGAGGTCAGAGTTACTGCTAAACAACCTACCCTGCACAGGAATAGCTCTGTTTAGCAAATGATTATCTGGTTAAATTGTTAATAGTGCTAAGGCTGATACTCTGCTCTGGATCTACCAGTTTATAGGAAATATAGGACCAAGGTACATATGAACCAAATGCAATCTTGTTTGAATCCACGTTTGGATCTGGTTTGAATCCTGAATCAAACTTATTACAGGTAGATGTTTATGATTCCAAGAAATTTGAATGCTGATAGGATATTGAACTGACTATTCATTTTTAGGTATATCAATGCTTAGGCTAATAGGAAAAAATCCTTATTTGTAGTTAGAACTATACACTAAAGTGTTTACAAACAAAATGACGATACCTGGGTGGTTGGGTTTAGATACGAAGTGTCCACCAAAAGGTTCACATGTTAGAGGCATGGGACCCAGTTGATGCATACAATCATTGAAAATGACTGAGTCACAAGGGCTCTGACCTAATCCATAGATTAATCTATTGCTGAATTTATAGCTGAGTGGACTATTAGAAGGCAGAGCCTCATCAGAGGAAGTGGGTTACTGGGGCAAGACCCGGAGGGAGTAGACTGTGCCCCGGGCCCGTCTGTCTATCTCTTTGCTTCCTGGCCACCATGAGGTGAGCAGTTGTGCTCTGCCATGTGCTCCCCGCCATGATGATTCTGTCTCACCACAGGCCCAGAAATAATGAAGCCACATGACCATGGATGAAGCTTCTGAATCCATGAGCCAAAATACATTTTTCCTCCTTTAAATTATTCCCCTCAGGTATTTATAGCATGATGATGAAAAGCTGACTAACACACCAGGACTTAATTTAAAACAATGCATATGGCATAAAAAGCAGGGATGAAGGCAGAGAGAAGGAATTGAGATGAAAGAGATTAGTTGTATACTGACAGTCATTTTCTTTCTGTATGTTTGAAAATAAATAAAAATACAATGAAATCAATAAATAAAATATTTTATAAAGTGTATAGTATGGACTTTTCATATGTGCATGAAGCCTAGATTAGTTTTGGAGATATTTACCTGAGAACTGAGAGGCTTCCTAATGTTTTGGGGTATTTCTAGAAGCAATGAATCCTCAATGCATAATCCTCAAATTCGTAATTTTTTATACTATAGTGGAGAGTTCCCCAAGCATTCCACCAATCCATATTTAAATGCAAATATTATGGTTTCAAGTCTTCCTCCTCCAGATTTATTAAGGTATAATAGAGAATAATTACATATGCTTGCAGTATACACACCTGCAGCCATCCCACTGTGGCATCTGATCCCATCAGATCTCGGAAGCTAAGCAGGGTTGGGCCTGGTTAATACTTGGATGGGAGACTTCCTGGGAACACCAGGTGCTGTAACCTCGGGAAAAGGACCAGCTACCCCACTCTCATAAAACAATTAGCCATTGAAAACCCTATAAATAGCAGAGAAGCACTGACAATTGTGTTTCATCTATTGTACATAGGGTCATTATGAGTCAGACACCAACTCAACAGCACCTAACAACAACAACAGTATACACGTGATGTTTTGATGTATGTGTACATTGTGAAATGATTAAATCAAGCTAATAAACATATTCGTTACCTCACATACTTTTTGTGGTGAGAACACTGAGAATCTATGTTTAGCAATTTTCAAGTATACAGTACATTATTAGTAACTGTAGTAGCCAGGCTGTACAAGAGATCCTTAGAACTCATTATCCTTGTCTAACTGTAATTTTATGTCCTTTGGTCAACATCTCCCCACTTTAATATTCTTTAGCAAAGATAGTATGTGGATGGGCATGGTGCACACCTCTAATCCCAGAGACTCGGGAGATGAAGGCAGGAGAATCAGGAGTTTGAGGCCAGAGGTAGCCTGCATAACTTAGTGAGACCCTGTTTCAAAATAAAAAGTAAAATATTTTAAAAAAAGGTTGGGGATCTGGGGGTGTGCAGTTCATTGGTAGAGTGTTTGCAAAAGCATGTGTGAGACCCTGGGTTCAGCCCCAAGTATCAATAAAAAAGAAGAAAAAAAAGAAAAGAAAAGATAGTATGTGTTAGTTCCAGTTACAGTCTTATGACAGAGTGTTGTTCTCATCAGAAATCCACACTGGAGGTATGATTAGCTAAATTTTGTCAGAAAGGGCATATATTAGAGAAGACTAAAAATTCTTCAGTCATTATTTCCTTCCTTCAGTGCCAGAGATTACTAATTAGCATAATGTTAAAATGGGTATTTACTGGTGGAATTAGTGGCTTGTTAATTGATAAGAACAAACCTCTCATCTGGGAAATCTGTAGTAGTAGAGAAATGGAAACTGGTTAAAATATTTCATAGACACTCTGCATGACTGCACAAATAGGGTACAAGACTCTAGTGAGACTGGAACCTTTAACAGTAGAGTGCTTGGCTAGATCTCTAAATGACATTTACAGAGTGGTTTAGGATTATTTTGTGACTGCTTGCAGAAATGCTACTCTATATGAGCAGCACAATTTAATCTGAGACTTTCCTAACAACCGGAATCAAGGATATGAGAGAATAACCATCATTACTTTCAACCATTAACAGCTCCCAGGATACACTAAAAAGAACCTAATAATTTTGCATTCCTAAATGGCTTAGGCCAGTTCTGAGCAGCAGAAAAAAAGTAAATGCATCATCCAGAATAGGTGAGTCCTGGCCCACCATAAGGACAAAGTTATCCTGAACTCAATTTCATCTTTACAACTTGTATAAATTTGGCAAATTACTTCATCAATGACTCACAGGGAGTCATGATTTCAGTACTCAAGCTGTTCCCACACTGACTCTGGGCCAGGCTGTGTGACTTCCTTTAGGCAATAGGTCATTTGCAAGTCGGATGCAACTTGGAGCTTGGTAAATGCTTTCACAACAGGACTTCTCCTTCTGGAATGCTTTCTCTTGGCACATAAGCCACCATATAAAAGGATCCAGCAATCCTACTGGGAAGGCTATTTGGAAAGAGAGAGAGAGAGATGCCTGGCACCAAACATGTTGGTAAGGAAGCTACCTTAAACACTCCAGCTCCGATATTCACCACAGTAGCAGAACCACCCCACTTTGGCGAATAATAGCCTGACCAACTTATCTTGTGGTTTTACATATCCCTTGGAACAATCTAAAACATCCTCCTTACACTCTAGCACCAACTACTTCCAACATGTTGTTGTTATTAGGTGCCATTGAGTTGGATCCAACTCATAGCAACCCTTTGTACAGCAGACAATATGCTACCTAACACTGTGTCATACCCAGCACTATTGTCAGCACTTCTCTGTTATTCATAGGATTTTCAACAACTGATTGCTTTTTGGGGGGAGTGGGCTGCCACATCCTTCTGTCACCTCCAACATACCAGATCAGTAATCCCATGTTATCCATTCCTCTAATTCTATGGAGAGCTTCAGAAACTGAAGAAAAGTTAGAAACAGAACACAGTGAGTGAGTGTAGGATATAGCTTTTCTACCCAGTGAGGCGCCTCATTATTTAGGAATGATCACAGGTATAAAAATGAATACAACAATTCATAGAATGGTTCTCCAAACCAGAAGATGTTCCCTCATAGGCTCTGAATATGCTTTTTACTATTTTCTGGTTGAGATTCCTTCTATCTTATTCTAATGTCCAGGAAAGTTAGGTCTCTTGGAAGGCAGGACTGGAAGGTAAAGTGAGAACATTTGGAAAAAGTAATCAAAAAGAGGGTAATATGCTAATATTAGGGTCAATCAGCACATAAAGATATAATCATCTTGATAGGGCACTGCATGTGTATTGAAGTATGCATACCCCAAAGTATAACTTTCCTTGACAGCTCAAGTATTACTCCAAGCATACGAGATACAGAACCTACCTCAGGTCAATAATTCTATGCTCACCTTCTCAGGGGTCTAAATCTACCATTAGAGAGCCCACCTTGCTCAGGATAAATTAAGGGTTGACTTAGGAATTGGAGGGACTGAACATATATGTTGAAGATATCAGTATCAATACTGTTATAAGCTAGAGAAGATAAAGGGTGACCACCCACAGTCTAAGCCCTGGCAGATATTGTACAAGGAATGTACTGCAGTCAGATATATTCAAACTTACAAAACAAAGCCTATTTAAAGACAAAATACCATTTTTAATTCAGTTGAATAATGTATGGTTTATTGACATTTGGAAAAATTTGTAAATTAGGATAGGTATTTATCCCTTGAGGTTTTGACAACGGATTTTTATGATATGGTCTAAATCAGTAGTTTTTCAGATAAACAAGTTATCTGAAGTACGCTCTCTTTGTATATATTAATAAATACTCACCTGTGGGACAATAGAACAACGTAAGCAAAACTGAATGTAAAACAATAGAACAATGTAAGTAAAACTGAATGTAAAATTTCAGGAATGTTGTTGTTGTTGTGTGCCATCGAGTCATATCCAACTCATAGCAACCCTCATAGGGTTTTCAACGGCTGATTGTTTCGGGATTGCCTTGGGAGTGGTTTGCCACATCCTTCTCCCATTTTTGCAGTGCTGGGAATCGAACTCGGGACCTCAGAGACTGCAGTGCAGCGCTCTACCAACTGAGCTAAATCCCAGCCCTTTCAGGAATGTAGGACTACAGAAATAGATTTGTAGTGAGAAGCAAGGTCCACCAGAGAGAAAGACTCACCCAAACACCAGCATTAATTTGAGGAAGGGGTTTTAATGCTGGTGGATCAACAGCAGAGTCTCTCAGTCCCGAAATAGCCATGTTCCTTGACTTATTCTTTCCTGGCACTTATGTAGGACTTACAGACTCTTGGACAAATGGGGTCCTTTTGTTTCTTTTGATTGGTTACTTTAAACAGTCCATAGGTGTTACACAGCAATCCAAGCAGAAAGCAGAAAGTCCTTGACTACAAATTTTGAAGAAACAACTTCTAGATACTAGGGGCTGTGTCCATATGAAGGGGTTGGTATTTAGTGTAGTTTCTCTGTGTTCAGAGAGAGGAGCTCCTAGAATTCTCTAGATAAAGGAGTACAATCCTGTTTTTTGACCAAGGGAGTGAGGAATATAAACTCCCAAGTCTTAAAGGAGCCAGGGCCTGCTGTGGTTTAATTAGGTTTTTCTTTCTCATCCATGAAAGTGCCAGGACTTCTAGGGATGGTTATGATGTTCCCAAAAGTACAAATTATATATGTGTTGCATAACAGAATATGACCTCCCATTCCAAGAATGGCGTATTAAGAAAAAGTCCCATATAGTAATGCACACCCATATAGGAAAGGTGAAAAATAAGCTGCCTTTCTTTCAAGTTCTCCAGACTATTGTAAGTCTCACTAGGGAAACTGAGGAAGCTGCACAGATTCTTCTCTTATAATTTCAGAACTCTGATTTCCTTTTCTATTAGTAGTTTTTTTAAAGTTAACATGCAAAATAATGAGTTTCATTATGACTTTTTCATACGTGCATGTCATTACACATTGCTTTGACAGGTTCCTGTTACCCTCTCATGACCCTCCTCTTTTCTCTCACTGCGCTCCTACCCCAAGTAGTCTCCCTTCTTTCATGTCTTATAGACAGATAATAGATGGATAGATGGATGGATAGATAGACAGATAGATAGATAGATAGATAGATAGATAGATAGATACATAGATAGACAGATAGATAGACAGACTGACTTAATCCAGATTCTGCATATGAGAGAAAATATGGTACTTGCCTCTCTTTCCCCTCCATTCCCCTCTCATGTTTCTCTCTTCTCCCTCCTGTTAGTCCCTCCCTCCTCACTAAATATCCCCCTTTCTACTTTCATGATTTTTTATACACATATAAACCTATAGTCAACACATGAGAGAAAACCTATGACATTTGTCTTTCTGCTTATTTTGCCTAACATGATGATCTCTAGTTTCTTCTGCTTTTCTGCAAATGACAATTTCACTCTTCTTTGTAATTGAATAAAACCTCATTGTGTGTGTGTATATGTGTGTGTGTGTATAATTTTCTTTACGTTTTCTTTATCCATTCATCTTGGCTATTGTGAATAGTGATGTGATAAACATAGGTGTGAAGGTATCTCTGTAGTATGCTGATTTAGAATTGTTTGGGCATGTACCTAGGAATAGTATGGTTGGATCATATGGTAGTTCTGCTTTTAGTTTTTTGAGGAATTTCCATACTGATTTCCATAGTGGCTTGACTAATTTACATTCTCATCAGCAGTGTATAAGAGCTCTTTTTTCCATATCCTTGCCATTATGTGTTACTTGCTTTCTTGATGATAGCCATTATTACTGGGGTGAGAAGGAATCTTAATGTAGTTTTGATTTGCATTTCCCTGGTGGCTAAGTATGGTGAACATTTTTTCATATATTTACTGGCAATTTGTATTTCTTCTTTTGAGAACTGTCAGTTCAATTCATTTGTCCATTTTTTGATTAGTTGATTTGCTTTTTTGTATTTCATTTTTTGGGATCTTTACATACTCTAGATATTAATCCCCTGTCTGATGAATAGCCAGCAAAAATTTTCTCCTGTTCTGTAAGCTGTCCCATCACTCTGATGATTGTTTCCTTTGCTGTGCAGAAACTTTTTAATTTCATGCAATCTCACTTTTTAGTTCTTGCTATTGTTCCCTGAGCTACTGGAGTTCTTTTCAGAAAGTCCTTGAGGTTGTCCAAGATTTTGCTTTGCTTGGTTCTATAATCAACACCCGTGGAAGCAGCAGTCAAGAAACCAAAAGACACATTGCTCTAGGAAAAGCTGTGGCAAAAGAGCTCTTTAGAGTATTGAAAAGCAAAGATGTCACATTGAAGACGAAGGTGCGTCTGACTCATGCCATGGTATTGTCAGTCACATCATATGGTTGTGAAAGCTGGACATTGAACAAGGAAGACAGAAAAAGAATTGATGGTTTTGAATTGTGGTGCTGGAGACATCTATTGAATATACCATGGACTGCCAAAAGAACCAACAAATCTGTCCTAGAAGAAGTACAACCAGTGTGCTCCTTGGAAGCAAGAATGGCCAGACTGCGTCTTACATATTTCGGACATGTAGTCAGGAGAGATCAACCCTGGAGAAGGACATCATGTTTGGGAGAGTGGCAGATCAACACAAAAGAGGAAAACCCTCCACCAGATGGATTGACACAGTGCCTGCAACAATGGGCTTAAACATAAATAAGATGGTTTGCCTGGCACAGAATCGGCAAGTGTTTCGATCTGCTGTACATAGGGTCACTATGAGTGGGAATCTACTCGACCGCACCTAACAACAACATGGCTATATCTTAAAGTGTTTTCGCTGTGTTTGTCTATGGTAGTTTCAGAGATTTAGGCCTTTCATTAAGGTCTTTGATCCAATTTTAATTGTTTTTTTTTTTTTTACAGGCAAGAGAAAAGGATCTAGTTGTATTCATCTAGATGTGGATATCCAGTGTTCCCAGTTTTCACTATAAGATGAAGAGGCTGTCTTTTCTCCAATGTATGTTTTTTGGTGCTTTTGTCAAAAATCAAGTAGCTGTAGCTGCATATTTCTGGGTTCTCTATTCTATCACATTAGTCTACATGTGTGTGTTTGTGCCAGTACCATGCTGTTTTTGTTACTATTGCTCTGTAGAACAATCTGAAATCAGGTATTGTGATACCTTCAGTATTGCTCTTTCTGCTCAGGATTGCTTTGGGTACTTGGAGTGTTTTGTGCTTCCACATGAATTTTAGGGTTGTTTTTTCTATTTCTGATTTCCTCTTTGGAAGCTTTTGTTGCCACTTATTTTCAAAATATTATGTGTCAATTAAAGGATAGTTTCCTTAATAGCATCAGATAATAAATGGTGATAAAGGTCATTAATATGTAATAAAAGGATTATATCAATAGTCTTTATGTTGCTGAATTGTACACCAATAATATAAATCACACTAAAAGCATATTTGTGAGGACATACACAATAGAAACAGATCAAATAATACTTTATCAACTAAATATTTGCTGTTGGCAAATTATTCAAGCAGACAAAATCATGCAAAGAACATATTGTAATATTTTTATTTATAGAAGGAATCTAAACAACTACGAGCCTTGAAAAGTAGAATGTTATCTTACCCTGAGATATTTAAAAATGCATATGGTCTAACTGATGGACAGACAGCAGTACATAAGAGTCAGAACACACAGAAATATTGTAATGTTCTTTTCTTTTCTGATATTGACCCTGTGGTGAGTAAATTATTCACCTTAGTGAAGAGGGAAAAAGTGACTTATTTGAAAGAACACATCAAGCTCTTGTATATTCCCCAAGGCTTTGCATTGGCAGGAAAATAGCATAACTTCTACACAATGAAGGTACCACATGAATAAAGATTTATATGTCAGTAAACAAATGAAATTAGAAGACAAATAAGAGAGAGTTACAGTCTACTCCAAGATTGACTTTCATCAATTTCTTGTTTATCTTAGAAACTCCTCCTGTTCTCTATGCCTGAAGAGAATGCTAGATATAGTTATTTTCAGTTATCTTATAAAATTAAAAATGTAAGCCATTGTGTGCATTTTCTTCAAGAACAAATGGTAAAATGTGTTTAAATGTTTGACTAAATTATTTTTTATCTTTTCCTAATGATCTTAGAAACCAAAGGACTAAATAAACACGTTGTAAACATATGAAAGATGCAAGAAATATGCTGAGGGGAGAGAGGAGGTGTGAAGTTTACAGGTGAAGATAAACTGAATCAGGTTCATACATTGTATAAAAAAAAAGCAACCAAAATCCATGAATCACATTCACTTTCAAAGAGACAACTATAAAGTGGGAATGTGAGCAAGTGAGCTATTCCCAAATATCTACTATTATTTTCCAAAATCATTAAAATTAGATTGAAATGCTATAGATTTTTCATGAGGCAGCATTAGACTGCTGCTAGAGCTGCCATCTAATAAAATCAGTGATTTGCAACACAGGAATACTTCACGCCCAAGAAGGAGTCTGCTAATTTATCACACCAGCAAGTTCATTGTTTTACTTGAGAGAAAACCTTCATGGAATACCAAGGGAGCTCATAGATTTTAAAAAGTACATTTTGCTTCTCCTAACTTTTAACATAATGTTAATGCTTTTTCTCTATTTGTCTAATTGACTTTTTAGTGTTTGCACAAGCACATGGCTTATGCATTTGCATCTTTGTGCCACTGTTTGTGGTTTCTGGCAATGGAAAAGACCAAGGTGTCAGGTAAGGCTTATTTAGCTTTGGTGGATTCACACCTGACCTAATAATCTGGCTGATCTGCTGTCGTTTAAACAATATCTTCAGGACTTAAGGGCCTCAGAAATACTAGTTCTTCTACTCAGGCAAACTTAGTAGACCTTGATGAATTGGGGGTATAGAACCTCTCAATTATGTTTAATTCTTCTACTGGCACTTGGCTATAATTACCCTTTTTTTGTGCAATGCTCAGCTTCATAACAAGTGATAAATAATATTAAGAAATATTATTTGATGATGGTGGCCTAATTTACCAAAACCCTTAAGTTGCTTTTTTTTTTTTTTTTTTTGGTACTAGGGGTGAACCCAACATGCTTTGCAAACACTCTACCACTGAGGTGCACCCTCAGACCACTTTTTACCTCTTAATTTGAAACAGTCTTACTAAGTTATGCAGGCTACCTGCCTCTATCCTCAAACCTGTGATCCTCCTGCTCCATCTCCCAAGTCACTGACATTATAGGTGTGTGCCACCATGCCTGGCAAGTTGCCTTTTCTTAAAGTTTTACTCCTAGCCAGATGAGCCTGCATAAAACAAACATCTCTGAATTTCACCTCCTGCAGTTACACTTCAAAAATGTACATTTGCATAAATTTCCTCCCGTGCTTTGGGGAATCACTCTAGAGGTCCTCTAACTGATATTAAAACAGTACATATTCCTGGGCTGTGTGGTACAGAGAAGTCTCAACCAGAAACCAGATTAGAAACCAAAAATTGTGAATAAGAATGATAAGCACTTTGTATCTAACCCTTTAGCTGTCTGCAGACATGACTGCAGAGGAAACATTCAAAGGTAGAAATTGTGGAAATTCAACTTGAAAGAGTTTTCAGTCTGGTAAATCCTTGATTAATACCACTCATAGAGGGGAAAGAAGTATATGCAAATGAGGTAACATCAAAATCCATTTACAATGGATACTGATTAAAAATTTAAAATATAGTATAAGTTGGAGGTTTCTAGAATAATAATTAAATTTATCTTTTTTGAAAGGGTAAGGGAGGGGGATGGAATGAGAGTGAGCTTTGGATGGATCACAAAGACAGATAATGTAAGTGAGCTAAATATCACCTTGTTAAATTCAGAAATAATAGGAAGTAGAAAGGATAAAAAGTGGGATTCAGAGAGAAATTAATGTAAAGGTATGCCAAATATTTTAAGATAAATACTAAAATTAGGTTAGAAAAAAATGAGTGGCAGGAAAAAAATGAACGTGGATGCAACGTATTTTACCAGTTGAGTTTTTTGTTTAAAAAACTCTGGAATCTTGTTAGAACAATTACATGCGATTTCTCGTCCATTTATATTAACCTCATTCTTATCTTCCCCCCCTTTTATTATGATCTGACAAGATAAAAACAAAGACCACTACAGGAAAAGTTTCTATCTTAAACAGAAATGGAACCCAAGGACATATAGAAAAATACTACATAGTAAAAGATAGAGAAGACTTGGATGGGAAACTTAGGTGGGAAGGGGGGGTGGGGGGGAAACATAGGGGAGGGCAAGGGGTAACCTATATGAGTAATGTTCATCAAATTGCATGTATGAAAATTGTCACAATAAAAAGCATGTCAAAATGAATCGCATTATGATGTACATTAAAAATTTCTAATTAAAAAAAAACTCTGGAATAATTGTTGATTAAAAACATTAAGGAGTCATCTGTACGATTTGGCAGGTCTGAGCAAAGACAACTTCCCTAATAATGACAATAAGGTTGTAACTTCCTCCTTAGACCTGAACCCACTTGCTGGTCAGGGGTGGGCTTCGGATTTGGGGTTCCTCATGTCATACTCCCTCAGTAAGGAGACCCTCAAAGTTGCAGTTAGAGGAAACAATCTGACCTGCTATTCACATTTTCCCTTTCACACTTTGTTGATCTCTCTCTGGCCTAGAACTTCATGCTGTCAGGGTTATTTGTTTATTTAGTTCCCCAAAACATACAGTATAGCAAAATGTTTGTCTGATTATTATCTTACCTTTTTAATTCCTTCTCTTGACTGAGAAGAGGCTAAGGATTGGCTACATAGTGGAAACATACCCATTTGGCTGGATTGGATATCATAGTATCAAAAAATGTGAAAGCAATACATGGTCTAGAATGTTGTGGTCAGGTGCTGTCAAGTTGGGTCTGACCCATAGCGACCCTATGTACAACAGAATGGAACATTCCCACACACTGTACCTTGCCTGGCACTATGTCATTGCTTCTCTGCTATGCACAGGGTTTTCAACGGCTGATTGCTTCAGGAGTGGATTGCCACATCCTTTTCTCATTTTTGCGGTGCTGGGGATCAAACCCAGGGCATCATAGAGCGCAGAGCAGCACTCTACCAACTGAGCTAAACCTCAGCCCCATCTGTGGTCCAGAACAAGCACTAATTATTTTTTGTTATATACTGAATTAATAAGCCAGGGGCTACACTTCTAGCACCACTCAATGAACAAACAGAGAAGTTCCTATTTTCATGAGGCTTACATGATAGTTGGAGATAGACAATAAAAATAAACAAACAAAATACCCAGTACACTAGAGAGTCTCAGGTTCTCTAGCAGACACTATTAGAGTCTTCTCAAATTCCCTTGGTCCTCCGAATTCCCATCCACCCCAACCCAGGGCTCCTACTGTGTAGCAAAGCAGAGAATTTTCTCTGTCAGCTGGAGGATACTTGTTTAAGCACAGAAATTGAAGTGCTGGGAAGTTGCAACCCCCAAGTCCCCACCCTACCCCCACAGTAACCCTCAACCATAAACTGATAAGGTAGATAAACACCTCAGATTCCTTAGGCTTCAGACACAGCAAAGCCAAGGTGGGCCTGGTGCAGCCTCCAAGAGGGCCCCAGTAGGGCTTAGTCCCAAATGCTCCATGGCAATATCCTGCCAGTTGACACAGCCTGAATTGGCTTCTATCCTTTCCCCAGCTCACTCTCCCACACATGCTGGGCTTCCTGGGATCACCTCCCAAATTAACTATTTGCAAACAAATCCTTGACTAAGATTCTGCTTCTGGGGAACACTGGTATTAAGGGAAAACACAACCTAGGGAAACAGATATGAAGCATTGGACCTATGACGTTTTACACTGAGTGATCAGGAAAGGCTTCACTGAGTCAACTATGGAAAAAGATTTTAATGGAACTAAGAATGAATTTTAGTTCCAAAGCAAGATCATTATCCATGCTATCCCACCACATTGCATCCAGAGACACAGTGAAGCAATGGTTCAAGTTGTTACAGGGGAGTTCCTCCCCATTTCTGGTGTTTGAAAATAAAATGTTTGTCCCTAATAATTTGGTAAGGTTTGGATTTTCACAGCCAGCAGCAAAACATTGATTTTCTGTCACAGCATTTTGATATAAATGTACATGAAGCCCTTGGGGCATCTTGCCCTCGTATTCTTATTACAAGATGTCTCTTCAACTGTCTTCAATTCAAGGCCACAAGACTGAGTCAATACTGAGACATTCTCTCCTGGGGGAATTCTCAACAAAATTTCATGAGCACAGATGTGAATGTTGTGGGGATTCATGTCACTTTCACTTAGAGCCTCGAAAGTACAAAATGTCACTTCTTCTGGAGTGAAAAAGGGACTCTGGTGGGCACAAGAGGCAGATAGCTCAAGCTCTTAATTCATATTCTATAAAAGTAAAGATATGTCTCTTTCCTTCTTTGTTGACAATATATGGGCTGCGCCTTTCCTTGCCCCTATCTGCTTCCTATCTTTCTCCTCTTATTGCAGGCACAAAATCTACCATGTGCTAGGTGGCGCCATGGTAAGCCGGAAGATTAACTGGCTTCTGATCTATAACTTACATTAAAAAGAAACTTCTAAAAACATGAGGAATAGGCTTCTTAAAAAGTGCCATCCTCACGACTAGTGGAAATTTACTGGACCCTGGACCACTCCAGCAACCAATAAATAGAGTCTTTCCTTCCTTGGATTTGGGGTAGGTAGATCTCTCTCTGTCAGTGTAGCCCCCAAAGCCCTCCCCATCCCACCTGCCCACTTCTTGAGAAAAAGCTTCCATTAAACCTTTTCCCTGAGCATTCACTCTACATGTTAAGTTTTTATTTGTATTATTATTGGGATATCAGTTGTTATTATTAGAAGAAACATACAGGAGCCAAATCGATTACACTTGTGGAAAGAGACAGACACTGGAAAGGCTCAATATCAGAAATCACAACAAGAACAAGTGCTGACTGTGGATCAGATCATCCAACTGCTCATATGTAGGTTCAAACTGAAACTGAGTGTTGAGGATTTTTAAAGCACCCCATAAATAGGGTCCCTCTAACCAGCATGAGGGGCTAACACTCAGGCTACATTCTACTCACTCCTTTATCCCCCCTCCCATCGAGTGAGCAAAGATGGCCCCTGACCAGCCTGACCATCCTCAACCACCTCAATTTTGATTGGCTACCGCTAGCACCTCAGTTAAATAACTGCCCCTATCTGGCAAGTATGACAGTTTACCTGCCATACCTGTCAAGGAATGTGCCCTGATTGGCTGCTCCTGGTATACACCCCCTCCCAGGAGCCTATATAAGCAAGCTCCTGGACCCCACCTTGACCCTCTTGTTTTCACCTGCTACTGGACCCCATCACGTTGACCCAGCGCTCCCCAATCCTGTGGAAGAATACCTAGCAAGCCGATAAGTCAAGACCAGGGCCCCCAAAGCACTGAAGGCTACAAGCAAGCCACAAAGAGCCCCCCAATTCCTCCCACTCTTGGGAAAGAGGGAGGCAGAGAAGGCGAGCTGCAAGAGTCAAGACAACTGGACCTCCAGCCCAGAGGAACACCAACTGCTTATAGCTGTGCCTTTAAGGCTGAGCTGTACCATCAGAGAGCCTGCAGCATTCTATGCTTCAGGCTTAGAGCTAGCACTTGAGCACTTGACAGGGGCTGCTTGCTGGTTGCACCCCAATTGGGAAGTAACCTAATAAACTTTCCCTCTCCTGTTTCCCACAGAAGGTCTCCCAAGGTCCTTCTTTGGTGCCTCTGGCCACTACACAAACCCAGTCCAGTGGGTCCCCAATACCGACTTGGTGTCAGGGCAAGGCTCTGACTTCTGTTGGGCCTGAGCTGAACCCCAACAACTGAGGAAAACTAGAGTTATAGTGTAAAAGAGCCAAAATATGACCTTGAGTATATCCTACCTGAGTTCAGAAACCATTTCAAGAACAGATTTGATGCATTAGACACAAATTACCAAAGACCAGATGAGTTGTGTGGCATGACATCAGACATCATTCATGAGGAAATCAAAGGGTTATTTTTAAAAAAAGTAAAAAAGAAAAGACCAAATTACATGTCAAAAGAGACTCTGAAACTTGCCCTTGAACACTGAGCAACTGAAGTAAATAGAAGACCTGATGAAGTTAAAGAATTAAACAGAAGATTTCAAAGGGCAGCTCAAGAAGACAAAATCAAATATTATAATGACATGTGCAAAGAGCTGGAGAGAGAAAACCAAAAGGAAAGAACACACTCTGTTTCTCTTAAGCTTAAAGAATTGAAGAAAATATTCAAACCTTGAGTGGCAATAATGAAGATTCTACAGGGAAAATATTAAATGATACAGGAAACACCCAAAGAAGATGGAAGTAATACACAGAGTCATTATACCAAAAACAATTGAGATATCATTAATAGGATAGTATTACTGAGATAGAAGTTCTCTTGCATCCTGTATCATTTCTTTTTACCCCAAGCTTACAGAGTGACACAAATACAGGTCCTGTGTGTGTATAGTAGCTTGCATTGTATGTATTAAAAATGAAGTCTTGGACAGAAAGATGACAATTTCACAGAATCACTGACTTCTGCCTCATTGGGGTCCATCGGTTCAAACACATCTTTCTACTAAAGGGTGCTGACTCAAACAACTCAACCTACACCATTTTTTAAAAGATCATCAAATTATTGCTTATATTGATGGATATGTGCTTCCTTGTACTTTCCCATTATTCCTTCTGGAACTATAAAAATAAAGCTAAATCCCTCTTTCAAATAGCAAATTAGTTTCCCATAAACATCTTCACCCTATGAAAGCATTCACTACTCTGCTTTGATGTGAGATCAGATTCTCACTATCACGAAGGCCTTCCTCTTGAGACATTGTGGCTATCCATGTCCTTGTAAAAGGCTGGCACTCAGAATTGAGAACTACATTGGCAGTAGTTTGGTCAATAAATAAATCACTAGGATTCTACTTCCCTTGGTCTATACCAATATAGCCAGGCACGGTGTTGGGTAGTGTTTTGGGTAGTGTTTTGTTCTGTTGTACATAGGGTTGCTGTGAGTCAGACTCTACTTAATGGCACCTAAAACACAACCAATACAGCAGTACATTGACACACAATCTGCTCTGTGTCTGAACACTTTGGTCCTCAACCAATATTTTGGAGAGAATTCTGGTTCTTCCCTCAATCACTTGCTCAGCACTCAACCACCATGCTAAAACCTATATGAGGTGTCATGCTTACCCATGATGCTCCCAGGTAAAACAAAGGGGAAAGTGTCACTTTGCATGTGAAATGCAATCAGTAAAGATCTGCCCTGGTGCTATGTTCATGTTCTCATAGATTTTTTCCTTACAAATATATACACACACATACATATACATACATAGATATATATACATATACATACATATATATATATATATATATATATATATATATATACACATATACATACCATAAGGCCACTATGCCACCCAAGAAACTTTCTAGTGCTAAAGGTGTAGGAAACAGGAAAATGGTAAGAACAACAATTGAATTTTTAAAAGAGTTTATTGCTAACTATGTGAGTAGCACACATGTGTCTGAATTAGCCATTCAGTATGGTGCCAGAACCAACAAATACATTTACATTATTTCTTATGGGGAAAAAACTGCTCAGCACTTGAACTGATCAGCAGTTGACCAGCCTTCCAGAATGGATTATGGTCAAGTGTTGAAGTTCCACTGTGGTTCTCAGATTGTGTCCCATTTTTTTCTTGATGTTCCCTCAAGTTTCCTTTGCTCACCTGTTAGGTGACAGCACTCCCAAGGGTTCTGCTGTCAGCCCTGTAATGTCCTCAGGTGTGTATGCCTTCCTGGAATACACTCACTAAAACTCCTGGGCTCGACAGCCATCTATAAATCCACAACTCCCAAATCTGTATCTCTAGTCCTGACTCCTAGACTTACGTAAGTCAAATGCTGAATGAATATTTCAACTACCTATCCTTCAAACTCAAAATGTCCAAAATAAATATCAATATTTTAGCCTATAAATTCTATCTTCTGTGTATATTCCCTACTCAGGACAACAACACCAGTTGTTCCCCATCCAGAAACCCTTCGAAATATATCTCAAGCCTTTAAAATTATTTCTCCTTTGCTATGGCCCTCTTCTAAACTGTTGTTGTTGTTAGGTGCCGTCAAGTCGGTATCCGACTCATAGCGACCCTCATGGGGTTTTCAATGGCTGACTGTTTCGGGATTGCCTTGGGAGTGGATTGCCAGGCCCTTCTCCCATTTTTGTGGTGCTGGGAATTGAACTCGGGACCTCAGAGACTGCAGCGCAGTGATCTACCAACTGAGCTAAATCCCAGCCCCCTCTTCTAAACTAGCAACATCTATTTTCTGGACAATATTATCATTTCTTAATTGATTTCCCTACCATCTTGCCTCCTCCCAAGCCCAACAGAATCCCAATCATTCTTCCAACAGTAGTCAGATTGATCTTTCTACAATGCACATTTGATCATGCTACTCCTCCGCTTAAATCTTTGGTGACAGAAGAGTGCAATGAATGTGGGCTCTGGTGAGAATGCTGTTGAAGAGGCAGATACTGGTCATATCAAAAACATTGTTAAGCTGGGTATGTGCTGCATGTCTGTAATGCCAGAGACTCAGGAGGTTAAGGTAGCAGGATTACAAATTCAAGGCCAGAAGCAACCTGTACAACTTAGACTGTCTTAAAATGAAAAATAAAAAGTGGGGTGCAGGTCAGTGGTGGAACACTTTCCTGTCATGAGAGTTACCCCAGGTTCAACTCCCCAGTACTGTCAAAAATTTAAAAAGTGATGTTACAAAATAAACAAAAACTTTAAAAAGAGATGTCATGGAGAATTATTTTCTCACATGCCTAATTCTGGACCTTGCCCACAGAATCTTATACTTTCCTGCTTTGGTTGTACAGAAAAAGGCCAAATTTAACCCAGAGAAAGAAAAGTAGACTCATAAGGTAAGAGAGTAGAAAGAAAAACAGGTAAAGTCTAGGAAGGGTTCATGTTTGATGTTCTAAATCATTTGTGGAGAATAAAAGCAATTAGAGCTACCTACTCTTAGTGCGGGCTGGAATTTGGCTCAGTTGGTAGAGCACTGTGCTACAGTCTCTGAGGTCCCGAGTTCTATGAGGGTCGCTATGAGTCGGATACCGACTCTACGGCACCTAACAACAACAACAACAACACTCTTAGTGCAACTTACAGAATATGGGTGAGTAAAAGACTTTTGAAAGCTTTGCAGTGTTATAAATGCCATCTCCATTTAGCATTGTCCAAGAGATTACAGTAAAAAATTAAGTTGCTTTGCAATAATTTTTAGATGCTAGATGAGTATTTCTGCAGCTGAAACAATGAACAGAAGAAGGTCCTAAGGACAGAAGAAAGAAGTCCAGGACAACTAGGGTTAAGTATATAATGGAGCCAAATTTTCTTTCTGCCAAACATATCTAGTATTTTGAATGGCATTAAACACATCATTGATTTGAGGTGTTGTATCTAATGCATCATGACTTCCAAGTGCTCTGTCACACACCACTCCCAACTCCCCACAAAGGGTAAAAAACACTGGTCTTGGTATTTAAACAAAAGTATAAAATATAACAATTTCATTATAAGCTTACAATATTCTATGTCATGAGTATCACAGATGTCTCTTCAATAAAAGTTTATCTGTAGTACATCATTGTCTGACTCTAGATATCTTGCCCTTGGCATGTAACTCAGCTATTCTTACTGGGTCTACTTAGAGATCATTAAGGATGGGAGCTTTATTATCACACCTGACCAAGACTTTCCACTGCCAAATTACCTCTATCACAATAATTTCTACTTTTATCTGATAGGGACCCAACAGGCCTGCCCAAATCTGATTATGTACATGAACTAAATTTGTGTGTGTGTGTGTGTGTGTATTTGGTACTGAGTTTGAACCCAGGGCCTTGTACTTGCATGCTCTGCAAGTGCTGTACCACTGAGCTGCACCCGCAGCCCTTTTTTTTTTTTTTTTTTTTTTTTTTTTTACTTTTTGAGACAAGTTCTTGCTAAATTACACAGACTGCCTCTGGGCTCAAACTTGCAGTCATCCTGCCTCCACCTCCCAAGTCACTAGGATTTATAGGCATGTGCCACTGAACCTGGCTGAGCTAAAATTTTTGTAAAAACAAAAGTTGCATGGGAAATTAGAAACACCAGGATTGAGTCTGTGAGTGAGAATGCATCTCTCATAGCCAAGTCTTCTCACTAAGCATCATATTGAGGAGGTGAAAGGAAGTGTTTTGCCTGTATTCCACAGTCTAGAGATGATCATGCCAGGCACATCTGGACACAGGGAGGACAGTCTACATCAAATGAATCCAGAGGATCAGTCATTCCAACAAGGGTGTCTAGAAGGTTATGAGCCATTAAACTTTGAGGAGCATGACAGCAGATTTTATAACAGCTCTGGACCATAAGAGAGCTAGGTAGTTCTCCTATTAGATCAAATAGGCAGAGGGATCTAAAACAGCACCTGGGGGCAGTCTTCCAGATTAGAAACCACTTGGGCTTGAAGAGGATCTCATTTCCCTATCAGTAGAGGTAATTCTGGCTGCACCTTCCTTGGCACCTTCTTAGCATGACAATTAAGGAAGTTTATTAGTTCACAACTTTAAAAATGAGTGGTTAGATAAGGGTCTGATAAGGCTCTGGCTCATTTCAATTCTTTCTTCTCTTTCCATTTGTCTGCTTTAAGTTGGCCATACTAGTTTCAGGCCTAATGCCACAAACAAAATGTCCAGAAGAGAAGCTCTCTGTCCTAGTGGCCCTCTCTAAACGCCAAAGAAACTACTCTTCTCAAAGTCCAGCAAGCATTTGATATTGTGACACATGACTATTGCACAATCAATTATTGTGGCAGAAGGGACTAAATTACCCTTATGCCAGTCAGGGGGTTGAGATGGGTTCAGCTTCCCCTGGAGGCCAAAGGCTGTGCTGGGAAAGGTTGGATTCCTGAATTTTAAAAGAGGGGGATTTGGGGAAAGGGAGAAGAATGGACACTAGAAGACAAATGACATCTGTGTTTCCTGTGGTGTCTTTGTGTTCTCTGGCCTTGCCCTTTTCTCACGTTCCTGAGGTCTAAGAAGTGTAATAGTAGCCAGAGAAACAGACCAGAGGAGCCTTGAATTCTGGAGTGAGCTCTAGCCAAGGTCATGGATTTTTCCTATACAACTGAAATAGAATTAGAAATCACTGGCCCATTTCATTTTCCCCAGCGATGTGCCCAATTTTGAGTACTATATTCTGAAAGAGGCCTTTAAAAGCTCTGCTCAATTCCAAATAATGGAGAACACTAAGTGATATCAATAATAAAGTCATATCTTTACAATACCTGTCTTCATTCTCCATTGTCATTAAATGGGAAATTCAACTATTCAATATGATGATCATTTCCAGCCTTTGATAAGATTTTTCCATTTTCTCCCTTTTTAATACTTCTAAATTATAATAAAGCTTTAAAGACTGAGCTACCAGAAGCTTCATTTGTCTGTCTTTCAATTATAATGAATACACATGGGAAGAGAGAAAAGAGAATCCAGGATTTGGTCTAAACCTATAATCTTTCTCATTTCCTTATGAATGATTGAATAATTTCAGATGAACACCATATAATGTGAGCGTTTTTTCATACCGATGATACTTTATAACTGATACTAACGAAATATTTGACACAATGTGCATATATAACTACAAAATGAAAATAACCCACATATGAAAAGTCATAAGTAAGCACTATAATCAAAAGTCATGTGTAAGTCTGTATGCATATGCAAACATTACTAAATACTGAAAACATTTCCTAGAAAATAGATCGTGAATACTTCTAAATGAAAACAAAAATACTAAGAGTATATTTTCTGCCCCATAGAATAAGAAATCATTTCAGTTTTTTTTTTTTCTAACTGTGCTTGTGTATTTTGGACATATAGTCAGGAAGGACCAATCCCTGGAGACAGACATAATGTTTGGGAGAATGGCAGGTTAATGAAAAAAAGGAAAACCCTCCACTAGATGGATTGACACAGTGTCCACAACAATGAGCTTGAACATAAATAAGAGTGTGTGCCTGGCACAGAATCACGGAGTGTTTCATTCTGCTGTACATAGGGTCACTATGAGTCAGACCCTTCTTGATGGCACTTAACAACACAACATTCTTGTCCAAATACTATGATGATATACCTATATTATGATAAGTTGGAATATTAAAATTCTATTGTAGTCTACTTCAAAAATTTCATTTTACTTTCCTCCATTTAGCCGGTAATTTTCAGTATAGTATGTATGTGGAAAAAATTGACTTCTGGTTTTTTCATATCTCTACAGAATTGATTCTGTGTAAGTTTTACCTGTTTCCCAGTTCCCCCACCCCAATGATACTCTAAGGTGTTCTAGCATCAGCAAAGTAGGAAGAATAAAATCAGCTCAATTTTCCTTGGTCTAGTGGCACACTGTATTACAACACTTAGCAAGGATAAGGTATTGCTAGGTTATGATACGAGAGAAGGACATGGGGATCCACTCCCAAAGCAATCCCAAAACAATCAGCCATTGAAAACCCTATGAGGGTTGCTAAGAGTTGGACACAACAAGATGGCACCTAACAACAAAACAACAGGTGATGATGATAAAACAATATGACATAGATGATGATGACAATTATATGATGATGTAATCCACAGTGAGCTCTGTCTACTAAATGAAAGAAGTGCAGGAAAATGACAAAAGTTTTATAATTATGGAGCAGAAATAAGCTCTGGAAGGAAATTTTCTGAGAGAAAAGTAAAAGATATGTAGGAAGCCTGTTTATTTCCTCTTGAGTTTCATCTCTCTTACTCCAATTCCACCTTGTCAACAATTCTGGCTCAAGTATGGGTACAACCAAAACTAATTTCATTTGTCCCTAGAATAGAGAAGTTAGAGACAATTTCCAAGTGGAATGAGAAAATACAAAAAATGATAAAAAGATTTAAATTTACAAAGCATTGTTTCCTGATTCTAGGTTCTATTTACTAGGTTCATAAGCCCTGTTTCATTTAACATCCTATCTCAGATATGTTAAAAGGCTAGAGAAAAACCAGAAAACCTTTAGACATGATAACTAATTTCAGTAAAGTAGCAGAATACAAAATCAACATACAAAAACCAGTAGCTTTTCTAGACACCAAAAAGGAACATGCTGAGAAAGGAATAAGGAAAACAATCCCATTCACAATACTCTCTAGGAATAAACCTAACTGTAGAGGTGAAAGATCTCTACAATGGAACTATAAAACACTGAAGGAAAAATTGAAAAGATAGTAGAAGTTGAAAGGCCCTTGTATGTCTGTTGATCACAGAGTTAATATTGTTAAAAGGCCATTTTACAGAAAGCCATCAACAGATTCAATGCAATTTCCATCAAAATCCCAGTGACATTCTTCACAGAAATACAAAGAAAAAAAAAAGCGAGGCACGGTGGCATACACCTGTAATCCCTAACTCAGGAGGCAGATGCAAGAGGATCAAATGTTCATGGACAGAGGCAGCCTGTGTAACTTAGCAAGACCTTGTCTCAAAATAAAAATATTAAAAGAAGGTCTGGAGTGCAGCCCAGTGGTAGACCACTTGCAAAGTATGTGCAAGGCCCTGAGTCCAACCACCAAGTACCACAAAGAAAAAAAAAAAGAAATTAAAAAATAGAAAAAACATTCCTAACATTCATATGGATGCACAAAAGACTCCAAATAGCCAAAGCAATTCCATGCAAAAAGCATAATGCTGGAGATACCATGATACCTGATTTTAAATTATACTACAGAGTCATGGGGCTGGGATTTAGCTCAGTTGGTAGAGTGCTGCGCTGCAGTCTCTGAGGTCCCAAGTTCAATTCCCAGCACCGCAAAAATGGGAGAAGGACCTGGCAATCCACTCCCAAGGCGATCCCGAAACAGCCATTGAAAACCCTACAAGGGTCGCTATGAGTCAGACACACGACTCGACGGCACCTAACAACAACAACAACAGAGTCATGGTAACAATAGCAGAGTACTGGCACATAAACAGACACATAGGCCAATGGAATAAAATAAAGGACCAGAAATAAACCCATGCGGCTACAGCCATCTGATTCTTAACAAATGTGCCAAAAACATATACTGGAGAAAAGACAGCCTCTATAGTAAATGTTGCTAGGAAACCTGGATATCCACATATAGAAGACTTAAACTATCTTTCACTCTGTACAAAAATCAATTCAAAATGGATCAAAGACCTTAATGTAAGACCTGAAACTTTGAAACTGCTAGAGGAAAACATAGGGAAAACACTTCTAGTATAGACACAACTTTCAGAATAGGGCAATTGACAAAAGGGACTGCATGAAATTAAAAAGCTTCTGTACAGCAAAGGAAACAACAAAGTGAACAGACAGCCTATAAAATGAGAGAAAATCTTTACTCACTATTTATCTGACAGGGGATTAATATCCATAATACATAAAGAACTCAAAAAATTAAATACCAAAAGAACAAATAATCTAATTAAATAAGCAGATTAATACTTCTCAAAAGAAATACAAATAGCCAACAAATGCATGAAAAAATGTACAACATCTTTAGCCATCAGGAAACTTCAAATCAAAAACACACTGAGATTCTGTTTCATCTCAGGCAGAATGGCCATCACCAAGAAACAAAAAACAAGTTGCTGAGATGAGGCTGCAGGGAAAAGGAAACTCATACACTGCTGGTCTGAATGTAAGTTAGTCTAGCCACCATGAAAATCAGTATGGAGGATCCTTAAAAACAAATAGACAAAATACCTAAAAATAGAACAACCACATGATCCAGCTATACCACTCCTGGATATATATCTGAAGGAATCTCAGTGAGTATATAATAGACTTACCTACATGCATACTTACATATACATATAGACTTACCTACATATATACTTACTTACATATATATGTATACATATGCATATATATGTATATATACATATATACACTTATACACACACACACACACACATGTAAAATGAAGTATTACTCAGCCATAAAGAACAAAATTATTTCATTTGCAGGGAAATGGATGGAACTGGAGATCCTCATGTTAAGTGAAATAGGCCAGAATTAGAAAGGCAAATACTACATGTTTTCTCTCATGTGGGCAATCCAGATTTTAAAAAAGACATGGAAGCCGGGCACCTTGGCACACACCTATAATCCCAGTAGCTCGGGAGGTGGAGGCAGGAGGATCGCAAGTTCAAGACCAGAGGCAGTCTGAGTAGTAAGACCTTGGGTTCAACCCCCAGTACCAAAAAAAAAAAAAAAAAAAGAAAAAAGAAAAAGACATGGAAATATTATGGGGGCTATTTTGGAAGAGGAAGGGACCAAAGTATGGAGAAGGAGGGGACAAAAGAGGTAGTGGGGAGGTAAGAATGATCAAAGTACATTATACATTTTCATGTATATAAATGACAAAATGAAACTCATTATTTGGTACAATTAATAAAAAATGTCAAAGACTAGGGAAAGACATGTTGGGTAATTCTGGCTATGATCAAGACAAATTTAAAAGAAAACTAGGGATATAAGAAGGTTATATATAGTTCCATCATACAAATTAATTATTTTATTAAGAGACATGTCATTTTTCAATCTCAAACAAATTTAAATGAATATTCTGACCTTAATTTAAAGTATTAAATTTCTTTAAATTCTCCAGAAATTCTAAAGTAGTAACAATACACTCTTAGCCAGGCATGCAATCCCAGGGACTCGGGAGATGGAGGTAGGAGGATTCCAAGTTCAAGGCCAGAGGCAGCCTGCATTACTTAGTGAGACTCTGTCTCAAAATTAAAAAAAAAAAAAAAATGGGCTGGGAGTGTAGCCCAGTGGTAGGGCACCTGCAAAATGTATGTGAGAGGCCCTGAGTTCAACCCATAAGTACCACCAAAAAGAAAAGCATTCAATGCATATAAAAGTATTCAATGCATATAAAAGACAATCCTTTGATTAATGCAGATTGATTGATTAAGACCATGCCTGTTGCTGAGAACTACTTGAAAAGCTGAACAAGTACTTTTTTCTAATGTTTGAAGGCATCAGAGACATAGGAAAAGAGTGAAAAATTACACACCCATGGTCCAGAAGAATAAAGAGATCCAAGAAGTGAGCCTGAAATTTAGAGCCACTTTTCTGCAGAGAACTCTGCCAATGTTGCAGTGGAAACAGTGAGAGGCTGAGATGTAGATCAGAGAATTTAAAGATTCATAGGGATAGGAAGACAAAAAATAGAATTCAGGGCTCACTGAAGAATGGACAATAGCTGATAAATACCCATAAGTAAGATCTTAAGGACTTCCCCACTGTGAGTACAAGCAAGGATATACTGAAGCATTTCCAACACTGAATAGATTAAAAACATCTGAGAGTCCTAGTATGCCATGCCCACATAAATGCAAATATATAGTTTCTCTGAGAAGACTATAACATCCAGAGTTGCAAATTATCTCATTTACTATAATCTTTGGCAATTAATCAAAATTACCAAGGAATGTGAGACAAGACAATGTGACTAAGAACAAAATTAAATAACAGCAAGAAACTACAGATCAACCAGAGATAAAGAATTAATAGATACAGACTTTAACTGAGAATTTTTTCCTCTTATTACAAACTAATTCTAATAACAACAGCATATCTGATAATTTGACTCAATTCTGACACGAGCTGCCCAGTTAGCATCATACTCCACAGGTTTAAGGGCTCAGTCCGACAGAATTCTCCTCATTTTAGTGGCCAGTCACAAGTATCAGGTCCCTAGGTAACTCTCACTTCTAGGACATGGTTACAAAGTCAGTGGTACCCATAACCAACCACCTGATAATTTACCAGAATGACTCATAGAATGCATGTAAGAGTTTTACTTATTATTACTAGTGTATTATAAATGATACAAATCAGCAATAGACAAACATAGGAGATCCAAAGGGCAGGGTATTAAGGAGGGATGTGGAGGTTCGATGTCCTATCTGAATTTGTTGTTGTTGTTGTTAGGTACCGTCGAGTCGGTATCCGACTCATAGCGACCCTTATAGGGTTTTCAAGGGTTGAGTGCTTCGGGATTGCCTTGGGAGTGGATTGCCAGGCCCTTCTCCCATTTTTGCGGTGCTGGGAATTGAACTCGGGACCTCAGAGACTGCAGCGCAGCGCTCTACCCACTGAGCTAAATCCCAGCCCTATCTGAATTTAGATACTATTTGTTAATTTAAGATACTATTGATTAAATCATTAGTCACTCAGTCTCTAGTCCTTATCCCTTCACTAGAAGGGGAAGATGGGGCTAAAAGCTGTAACCTTTCTATCATGTCTTGTCTTTCTTGTGGCCAGGCACTATCCCTAAGCTGTCTAGGAACCCTAGCCACCAGCCATCTCATTATCACAAAAAAATGTACTTACCATTCTGAAGATTCTAAGGATTTTAGGAGCGATGGTTCCAGGAACTAAGGGGAAAAAGCCCAGATATTTATTTTTCATTATGCACAACTATGCCTAATATGTTTAATGAAATAAAAGATAAGACTTTTGAGTTCAAGGAGAAAGCCAGAAATTATAGCAGAAAATCAAAGGTGAATAATAAAATTAAAAAGCAAAATAATAGAAATATAAATTTTCATATATGAGTTTAACAGCATACTAAACACAATCACATAGAGAATTAGTCTATTGGAAGATAAGTAAAAAATTGTCCGAGCAGAACAAGAAGACACACAGCACAAAAAGAAGATGAGAGATACAAAGGATAAAGTAGGGGGATAATCAGACTATAAAAGAAAGAGGACAGAAGTAATGAGAGGATAATGGCTGAGAATGTTTCCCTAACTGGTAAAAAAACAAAAATAGCAAGCCACAGTTCCCAGATGTCCTATAAAGCTTATGCAAGATAAATGCAAAATATAATATTTGGGGGAAAGTATAATAAAACTGATGAAAGAAAAAGACAAACTTTATCTTGAGAGCAGCCTCCCAAAAAGAAAATAGTGCCTTCAAAAAAAGAAAATATCATTTTTCAACAGAAACAATGGAATTCAAAACAATGATTTCTTCAAAGTCCTAAAATAAAGAACCACCAGCTAAACTACACCCAACACAAATATCCCATAAGAATGCTAGGTTAAATAAGGACATTTTCAGGCAAACAAACAAAAAAATCTTAAGAATTTGCTACTTCTTTTTTTACATTAATACAATTAGTTTTACATTTATTTATTTATTTATTTATTTATTTATTTATTTATTTTTGGTGGTTGGAGATTGAACCCAGGGCCTTGCACATGCTAAGCATGTGCTCTATCACTGAGTTGTGCCAGTGCCCCATACAATTAGTTTTCATTAAACTACAGACCTTATTTGGACTTCACTAGTTCTTGGATGCACTAAATTGGTATAAAACTAATATCCTATGACTTAAAGTATAGAGTAATTAAATATACTGAGGATATAGGTTAGGATGGGTATAATAAGGTTCTAAGAGTTCTAAGGTCCTTCAGTTTTCTTGTAATGGGTACAAGTACTAATTTGTGATACACTCTGTTAAATCAAGGACACAGATTGTACTCTAGAATCAAGAGTAACCATTAAAAGTACAGTGAAACATTTTATCATTTATTATTCATTTTTAGAGAAAAATGAATATCAAGAATATTTAGTTCAAAAGAGAATGAGGCAGAAATTGAAAACACAGAGGTAGATGGTAGATTTATAATTTTATCAGTAATTACATTAAATATAAATAAACAATAACTACATTAAATACAAATAATATAAATTTGATTGCATTAAACATAAATATAAATAAATTAAATGTTCCAGGTAAAAGAGCAAAGATTGTGAGACTAGATTTTAAAACTCAGAATAAATTAAATTATATACTATGTACTATATATTATATATAATACTATATATAATACAATATATTATATATAAATTAAATTATATACTATTATATACTATTAAATTATATACTATTTGAAACAGAAACACTGAAAAATAAGGATATAAAATATATAAGTAAAGAATGGAAAAAGATATAACATGCATAAACTAGCCAATAGAAACTAAAGTGGCCATATTAATATCAAATAAAGTAGACTTGAAGACATAAAATTCAAGACACAAAACTATAATGGTAAGTTAATTGTCTAGTGTTATAGTTGGAATGTGTCCCATAATAAACCATATTTTGGAAACTTAATCCCCAATGCAATAGTGTTGGTGGGTAGAGGCTAATAAGAGGTGTTTAGGTCAAAAGAGCTTCACGTACATGAATGGATTAATACCAATTATAAAAGGGATAGAGTTTTCAAGTTCAATTTCTTGCTGTCTTGAGAGCTCACATGCTTTTTTACCCTTCCACCTTCAGTCCTGAGAAGCAGCACCAAGAATGCCCTCAGTAGGTACCAGCACTTTGACATTCAACTTCCCAGCCTCCAGAACTGTGAGAAATATTTTTTTTTCTTTATAAATTACTCATTCTGTGATATTATGTTATAGCAACATAAAATAGACTAAAATATCTAGGAAGTTGCACCAATTCTAAATTTATGTATTGTATAATATACAAGAAACAAATTTGACAGAACTAAATGTAGAAATGCCTGCAGCCATACCACTGTGGCTTCTGAGCCCGTCAGAACTTGGAAACTAAGCAGGGTCGGCCCTGGTTAATACTTGGATGAGAGACCGCCTGGGAACACCAGGTGCTATAGGCTTGGGAAAAGGACCTGGCAACCCACTCCCAAAAAACAATCAGCCATTGAAAACCCTATAAATAGCAGAAAAGCATGACAATAGTGTTTTGTCCATTGTATATAGGGTCACTATGAGCTGGACTCCGACTCAACAGCACCTAACAACAACAAATGTAGGAATAGAAAAATTGACAAACAGAGAGAAATTTTAACATACCTTCTTAGTAACTGATAGAACAATCATGTCCCATGGGGGATAAAAGGCAAAGATTCTGAAGATTTAAGTAACATGATAACAAACTTGAACCAATTGACATAATTGTTGTTGTTGTTGTTAGGTGCCGTCGAGTCGGTATCCGACCCATAGCGACCCTCATAGGGTTTTCAATGGCTGACTGTTTCGGGATTGCCTTGGGAGTGAATTGCCAGACCCTTCTCCCATTTTTTGTGGTGCTGGGAATTGAACTCGAGACCTCACAGACTGCAGCGCAGCGCTCTACCAACTGAGCTAAATCCCAGCCACAATTGACATAACAGTATATAATAACTACAGAAAACACATTTTTTTCTAAATAGAAAGTTGTCAAAGTTGACATATTTGGAGATATAAATCAAGTCAATGGATTTAAAAGGCCTTAAATGACAGAGTACATTTTCTGACTAAAGTCAAGCCAGCTATCAATACCAAAAAGTGGCCAGGTGTGGTGGTACACACTTGTAACCCCAGCCACTTGGGAGATGGCAGCAGGAAGATGACAAGTTTGAGATCAGAGGCAGCCTGACTCGAGACCCCTTCTCAAGATAGAAGAGTAAAAAATGGGCTAGGAGTGCAGCTCAGCGATAGAGTGCTTGCAAAGCATGCATGAGACCCTGGATTGACTTGTTTGTATTACAATAGTAATAATAATAATAATAATAATAATAATAATAATAATAATAATACAAAGAGATAACTAGAATGTCTTTATATATTTTGAAAATTAAACATTAAGGTCTAATTAAACCATGAGACAAAAAAAAGAAATAAAAGTGGAAGTTGGAAAATATTTTTAAATATATGATAAAGTTCTAAAATTCTATTTGTGAGATGAAAGAAAAACCATACTTAAAGGGAAATTGAATGTATATTTTAGAAAGAAAAATTACTAAAATCAATGGCATAAGCATTTATCTAACAAGTTAGGAAAACAATGTTGCATTAAGCCCCCCTAAGAGAAAGGAAATAGTCAAGAACAATAATTAGTAGAACAACAACAACAACATGCAGTAGAGAAGAAGAACAAAGTCAAAATTCAGTTCTTTGGAAAGACCTTTAAAATTGATAAGCTTTGGCAAGATTAATCAAGAAAATTAGAAGGCATAAAACAATTTCAGGAATAGAAATAACATCATTATAGGTACTATAGCAGTCAAAATAATAAGATATTATAAATAATTTATGCCAATATGTTTATTTTTTGATTGAAATATACAAATTTCTAGAACATCACCATATGCCAAAATGGCCACAGGAATAATAAAGGAATTGAATAGTCCCAAATCATTAAAGGAGAAGGACCTGGCAACCCCCTCCCAAAAATCAATCTGCCATTGAAAACCCTATGAACAGCAGAGAAGCACTGACAATAGTGTTTCCCCTGTCGTACAGAGGGTCTCTATGAGTCGGATACCGACTCTACAGCGCCTAACAACAACAACAAAAACCATTAAAGAGACTCAATCCATAATTAAAAACCTTTCCATAAAACATCTCCAGCCCATTTGGTTGCACTGGTGAATTTCACTATTCTTATTTTTTATTTCTTATAAAGAATAAGAAATTTAAATGTCAAATTATAGAAGTTGTATGCATATAAAATCATATGTGCAATTATAAATATATATACAGTTTTCAATTTTTTAATTTTTGGAATCAATATACTAAACAGAAAAAGAGGAGCCAGTTTTCAACTTGTTTTAAGAAGTCAACTTATGTGGAGCATGGGCACACACTTGTAACTCCAGCACTCAGGAGACTGAAGCAAGAGGACTGACCTAAGTTCAAGGCTAGCCCTGGCTACATACAGAGTCCCATGCCAGCTGCTGTTACAGAGTGAAACTCTGTCTTAAAAAGAAAGAAAGAAAAGTCAACCAATCTTGATATTAAAACCCAATAATTACAAGACAAACAAAGAAACAAACACCTCATCATGTACATCAATGAAAAAGCCTACAAACCTCAACATATTAACAAATAAAATCCCCTAACATCTATAAAGGATAATGCATCATAGCTAAGTTGAGTTACACCCAGAATGCAATATAAGCTTAAAATTTTAACATCAATAATATAATTCACCATACTAACAAAAGAGAAAAATCATTTAGAAGAGAAAACTCATATGACTATTTTAATAAAACCAGAAAAAAGCATTGATAAAACTCATTTCAATTTAATTAAAATTTTTAGACTCTTAGCAAACTAGGATTATATAGGAGCATTCTTAACTCTATAAATGTCTATGCAAAAAAAAAAAAAAACCAGGAAACATCAAACTGAATGGTAAAATTCTAAGCCTTTCTTCTGACGTTGTTGTTGTTAGGTGCCGTCGAGTCGGTATCCGACTCAGAGCGACTCTCTGTACAACAGGGGAAACACTATTGTCAGTGCTTCTCTGCTGTTCATAGGGTTTTCAATAGCAGATTGATTTTTGGGAGGGGGTTGCCAGGTCCTTCTCCCAAGCCTGCAGCATCTGGTGTTCCCAGGTGGTCTCCCATCCAGGTACTAAGTAGGCCCAATCCTGCTTAGCTTCAGAGATATGATGGGATCGGATGCCCCAGGGCTACAGCTGCAGGCTCTTCTGACATTAGAAACATTTAAAATGTTCCATGTTGCCAGTTATATTTAATATTTTATTGAAGATTCATCTTATAAATTCAAGAGTCTGCTTCATCCCCACTGGTATCATCTCCATGCTGGGCCTCAGATGCACATTCAAAAGACCACAGCATCTACTGGCTGGCTAGCAGCTTCTTGCTAATGCAATATTTAATGGGACTGATATATCCAACAGTCAGGTGGCCAGTGCTTCACCTCTCCTCTGTAAAGTGGGTTCCTGACCTTCAGACAGTGTGTTGGCTGAGGACTTGAACACAGGAAAGAAAATTCTATACCTGAAATATATGTCCTTAGTCAAGACTGAAGGCATCCAATGTAGCCTACTTGTCATCAAGTGGCCAGCTGCCATCCTCAAGAAATGAATCTGTACTGGGGACTCAGCATTGATAATCTGCTACTAGAAGACTGGACATTCATCAGGGCAATAATTAAGCCAGCCTTGGTGAGTAGGAGTCCATGCTTCTGGGCCCAAACATAATCTCCATCCCTGCCACGTTGGCTACTCTCCTCATGAGCCCAACTGTACTGGCTCCAGCATGGTTAATGGCAGAGATGGGCTCATGTTAGCTGACTTGTTCTGTGTGTCTGACTGTTCTGTGTGCCTGTCTCATCTCTAAGAGCTCTGTCTGACAGGCATGAACATGTGATATATTTTATTCTCAATCCCAGATATTTATTTGCCTCTTCTCCCAGAGATTCTTGTGAATTAGCCTCCAAAATATCTTTTCCTAGGCCCCCGACCCACAAGCCACGCCATTCTCCATCATCCATGAGGTCACAGGCTTACTTCAGGCAACTTCTCTTCCTACACAAATTGAATGATCAAAGGCACCAATCAAAACTCTACCAATTGGCATGATTTTCCTCTTACTACTGCCTTTCTGGGCTGCTCCAAGCGGGGCTATGTTATAACTGCAATCCATTTTTGATTTGCACCCACCTACTGAATGGATGCATTCATGAATTTATCCTTTTTTCTTCTCTATCAGCTAGTCATAAGGAACTATCCATGACATAAAATGGATTGGTCATGGTGGTATATGCATGTAATCCCAGTATTTGGAGGCTAAAGTAAAAGGATCTTCGTGAATTCACAGCCAACCTGGCCTATATAGCAAGTTCCAAACCACCCCAGTGAGATCTTGTCTCAAAAAATGTAATAAATACATAAATAAATAAATAAACTTTTGATTTAAGATACCTAATGAAAATAAAATAATAAAATAAAATGGCTTGGTCATGACCACCCATCCATCATAACTGGAAGTGGTACATCTGGAATCAAACATAAACAAGGCCACAGGACACACAGAAGCTACATGTGCACGTAATCCAAACATCCACACTGTTGCATTGGGGCTTCTAATTCAGTAGACACCTCATGGTCACATGATACTGCACAGTCAGATGCTCTATCTCTATCATCTGACTGTGCTGCCTATCATCTGACTGTGCTGCCTACATTTTTGTCCTAACCTGAGTTCTGATAGACTCACCAAGTCTTGAGTTGGGAAGGCTCATCAGTAAATCCATCAAGTGCCAGGGCTTGCACCACTGCTAGGACCAGGAAGGAGCCTTTCCTTCCCTGGGCATTCTCAAAGCTAGAAGACTTCTGGGTCACTCAGCAAATAGGTTGGAGCAGTTTTCCCAAGTGAAGAATATTCTGTCTCTGGAACATGAATAGAGACCGATCAAGGTCTCATCATAGTGAAAAGTACAAGATGCAACAGTTTTGTCCTTTACTTTGGAAAGATTCTCCTGGCATGACTCAGATCACAAGACTCCTACAAAACTTTACTGTTGTTGAATGTCTCTGAATCTTTACAAAGTTTATCTATCATCCTCTGGAGTACATATGTCTTATGAAGGACTCCAACATATTTGCCACTTATTGCTCATTAAGTAAGATTAACCAACAGGCAGCAGTATAATGCAACAATATAATGCTCTATATTATGATTTCATATGAAAAAATTAACATAGACCTAGATCAAGACTGGCCTGCAGCCATACTACTGTGGCATCCGATCCCAACAGGTCTTGGAAGATAAGTAGGGTTGGACCTGGTTAGTACTTTGATGGGAGACTGCCTGGGAACACCAGGTGCTGTAGCCATGGGAGAAGGACACAGTAACCCACTCCCAGAAAACAATCAGCCATTGAGAACCCTATGAAGAGCAGAGAAGGACAACAATAGTGTTTTGTTGTACATTGTTGTTGTTGTTAGGTGCCGTCGAGTCGGTATCCGACTCATAGCGACCCTCATAGGGTTTTCAATGGCTGACTGTTTCGGGATTGCCTTGGGAGTGGATTGCCAGGCCCTTCTCCCATTTTTGCGGTGCTGGGAATTGAACTCAGGACCTCAGAGGCTGCAGCTCAGCGCTCTACCAACTGAGCTAAATCCCAGCCCTTTGTTGTACATAGGGTCGCTATAAGTTAGATACCGATCCGATGGCACCTAACAACAACAGATCAGGACTATCCTGTTGTCTATGATATATGCAAACTATTTCTGATTCTTCTTTCTGAGAAGAATTAAAAAGAATACTTTCCAGTTCATTGGCCACATGCAAAGTGTCTGAGGATATGTTAATGTGTTCTAGAAAAAGTGTCATATTGCCACAGCAGCTGTAATGATGCTGCTGTCTGGTTAAGTATATGGCAATTTATCTATAGACATCCACAAGAATCTGTTTGGTTTTTGTAGAAAATTAGTGAATTAAATATAATGTGATATGGTTGCCACTCTTTCATCCTTTAAGTTTTTCAGGGTGGCATTAATTTCTTATATGTTGCCCAAGATATAAAATCATTTTTGATTTACTATCTTGGCCAGGGGGAAGAGGACAGTTTCAGAAGCTTCCACTCGGCCATCCCTACTGTTACAGCACTCACTCTGCTGGGAGAGATACTCATAGGGTAGTTCTACAGAATTCAGTGAATCCATGCTGTGTCTCTGAATTAGATCTTGGACTCAGATTCCTAATGTGGCAGAACATAAGGCTGCCAAATGGGTTTCTGGAACTGATCACAAAAGAGACTAATCCATCATTTGGAGTCATCCTACTGCATCCATTGTTAAGTTCATGTTTTTATACCCTGGAGGGCAAAGCCCAAATAGCTCTTTAGCTGGCAGCTTCTTTTTACAAGACACCACAATGAGATTAAAACCACACTGAGCTATCACTACATGCACACCAGAATAGCAACAATTTAAGACTGAACCTACCAAGTACTGGAGAAAACATGAGCCACTACAACTCCCATACACTGCTGGTGGGAATGTATGGTGGGACAGTACTTTGGAAAACAGTTTGTAAGCCTCTTAAAAAACTCACACCTAAAGTATAACCTATGGCATTCCACTCTTAGGTATTCCCTGAAGGGAAATAAAAACATATATTCACACAAACATTTGAACACAAATGTTAATAGCAGGAAGGGGAGCTATGGATTTGGAGGTGGCATGAAAGGGGCTTTGGAAGTGCTGGTGATGGTCAAATTTTTTTTTACCTGGATAGAGCGTACATGAGTGTGTTTACTTTGCAATGATTCTTTGGGCTATTTGTGATTTTTTCACTTTTCTATGTTTTTATATAAAACAACTGATTTTTTCAAGCCTATAAAATAAAATATCCCTTTTTAAAAGACTACTAAATCAAACTATTTATTGCTCCTCTAAGTATATCATATAAAAATATCATTACCATGGAACTACTGGTGACATTTAAATTGCGGGCTAGCAGTTAGGGAGACAGTAACTGATATGAAAGAAATAGTCACAAAAAATTTTAGGTTTTCTGTCTTTGCCTAAAAATAGGAAGGATAAAATTTTGTTTTCCTCAACTGAATGACAACATGTATTGGTTTCATTATTGAAAGGATGCATATTTCCAATCATAATGGGAAAATAAATATTGTAAGCATAAACAAATGTTTATGTGTGTGTATCCACATCTAAAATTTGAAGTAATGTCAAGAAAATGATAAAAACAAAAGGGACAATAAATACCTTTCATTAATAAATGCACTTAGTTTAAAAAGTTAATTGCAGAGCCAGGAATGATGGATTACAGCTATAATCCCAGCACTCAAGAGATTGAGGCAAGAAGATCCTTAATTCAAAGCCAGTCTGAGCTACATAGCAAGACCCTGTCTCAAGAAAACACAATAATAATAATAATAACAACAACAACAACAACAATTTTTTTAATTTAAAGTTAGTTGCTAAAGAGCTATTTATTAGCAGAAATTTAAAGCAAAGGATATGAAGGGGAGTTTAAAAGTCATATTTACTGAGATTTACTTATACTGTTACAGTGTCCAGAAGGAATGTAAAGTGACTTATAAGGAAGAATAAAGCTCCATAAAAATAGTTCATAAAATAGGAATAGGAATGAGAAGAAGAAAATAGTGTTATAAAAGACAAACAGTGGTAATGGGTGGGGATTATTGTTGTTGTTGTTGTTGGGTGCCATCAAGTCAGTATCCGACTCATAGCAACCCTCATAGGGTTTTCAATGGCTGTTTTGGGATTGCCTTGGGAGTGGATTGCCAGGCCCTTCTCCCACTTTTGTGGTGTTGGGAATTGAACTCGGGACCTCAGAGACTGCAGCACAGTGCTCTACCAACTGAACTAAATCCCAGCAATGGGTAGGGATTAGTCTGTCTTTTTCCTGTCTTCCTTCTGACCCTTGGCCTAACTTTTCCCACTTGGATCTGCCTCTCTCCCCAACAGCACTTAATGGCTTAGCCTTTGCACCTTACCTACTGGCCCAGGAAGACTCTTAGCCCTTGATACTTCTGTTCTTGCTGTTCCCTCTATTTGGCATACCCTACACCTTTTTGTCTGCTTGAAGAAATCCTACCCATCTTCCAAGACACATGTGCTCTCTGTGATAGCTGAGCTCTGCCCCCACAGAATGAGACTGTCTTCCCACTGCATCCTACACTTGATTTTATCCAATGTGTGTTCACATAACTGTGTCTTCTGTTAGCATTCTTGAGAGTTTCACAACTCACTTTCTTGCCATTGCTAGTACCTGGCCTCTAATTGCTATTCAAATAAATGTGTGCTTAATGAAATAAAAGAGTATTTAACAGAGCACCATAAGCAGATGAATGATTTGGCTCTGGGTTTCCAGGTAGCCACAGCCAAAAAAAGCAATAAAGTAAGAGAGAAAAGAATGAGCAGGAGTAGGAAGAGGAGAGGAGGGATTAGAAGTAGCTTAAATACCAACTGATCAAAGGTGACAAAGACAAGAGGCAGAAAAAGATCCAGTGACCTCAGAAATTGTAATAGAACTCTGGCTATCATGGACACCATGATACATCACCTAGATATACCTTAGGGATGAAAGAACTCATTCCCCAGCTGTTAGAAGTATCACCTACAGTCTGTCTTCAGCTGCCAGCCCTTCTAGGAATTGCCTTGGCTTCAGGCAGCGTTCTTCTCCCAAGGGCACACTGGCTTCATGGGGAAGCCCACATACACTGACTGCAGGCATGTAAAAGCCTTGGACATGGAGCCCCAAACAAAAGGCCATCCCAGCTTCTGACCCTGTGGCCAGCTGAGGCCTTTACTAAAACTACATCACATCTCAACCACACTATCTGCCCATCTCAGCTTCTTCCCTTTCACAGATTATGATTTCAACCACAGTCCCTAATGCTCATCCCCAGGTGGTTCCTGCAAGCTAATCTCCAGCTCAGAGGCTGCTTTCCAGAGAACTCAGCCTATGACACCAGAATAAAATTCTTTCAAAATAGGCAGAGGACCAAGAGGTCTCTATGAGACCCAATATGGTTGTTGCCCTTAGTCTTTGTTCAAGGTTCCAGGTAGAAATAATATACTGAATATTTACATGTGCCAAACAACTTACACATGTTAAGTCACTTAATCTTTCACATTCAAATTTTTGTTGTGGTTAGGTAGCATCCAGTCAGGTCTAACTCATAGCAACCCTATGTACAACAGAACAAAACACTCCCAACACTGCTATGCCTGGCACTATGTCAGTGTTTCTCTTCTATTCATAGGATTTTCAATGGCTCATTGTTTTGAAAGTGGACTTCCAGGTCCTTCTCTGATATTTTAATATTCATTTTACAGATGAGGAAACTGAGGCACAGAGAGATTAAGAAATTTGATCAAGATCACACAGCCAGTATATAGTGGTACCAGGATATAAACTCAGGCAGGCCTTGGAATAAAAGGTCCTTCTCTTAGTCTCATCACAAAATGCTGCTCATGCATGTGGATTTGGTAATGGATGTTTTCCTGTGTTGTAAATGTCAATCCCCAGGTAGACACTACATCCCTGTGTGGAGCCAGATTATTGGAAGAGAATTGTAACATGTTTCCTATGAATAGATCTCTCTTTCTTGTTGTGTTTGATTTATGCTACCAACATTTCTGTGCACTAATCAGAAACACTGACTAGCAGCCGGTGAAACAGAGAGGCCTAGAACAAAACAGCTGTTGGAATATTGTAGAAAGGGTGATGCCCAAGCAGATCAAGAAGCAAACTTAATTTTAAATTTTTTCTTAATCTTTTAAGTTTAATAAGCAATAAGTAAAAGCACATGATATGTCAAACTCATGGCTTAGAGATACGGGATCAAAGATGGTAGATTCTAAAGTCCAAACATCATAGATGGTTTGCAATCACCATAGCTTGTCTGTTTCCTAAATTTCTTTCCTAGGCAAATAAATAAATTTGACAGAAATCAGTAAAAATGGAAACTAGCAAGCTGGGGGCAAGGGCCTTCTAATTAGCTTCATCTTTCAGGTTCAGCTTTCTTTTGTGGCCAGGACAGGATCCTGAACACATTCTTCATCATGTTTATTATTTAAATGATAATAAAATAAGTTCTCTTTTACAAGTGTTTTCTTATTCAGCCTCTGTGATATGAAATAAACATGAAGCTGTCAAAGAGAATAAACCAAGACAAGCTAAACTAATTTGCCACTGATGATAGTCATTACAAACAATCTGAATGCTGTTCCACCTCACTGGGATTTAAATAATCTGTCAAAAAACCACTATATTCTAAAATTTGCATACGAAATCAGAGGACATGAGGAAGAAACAAGGATACAGTTAGTGAAGTCAATAGAAATACCCTCATTCCTGACACTAACTCAGAAAAGCACTTTGGGACTAATTTTATTTTATTTTACTTATCTTTTTTCTGGTACTGGAAGGTTAAACCCAGCCCCTTTCTTATTTTTTATTTTGAGACAGGGTCTCACTAAGTTTCACAGGCTGCCTTTGGCCTCAAACCTGTAAACCTCCTGCATCAGCTTCCTGAGTCACTAGGATTACAGGTGTGTGCCATGACATCCATCCTAGAACTAATTTATTTAAGCACCTCTTCTCTCTCCCTTCTTCAAATGCCAGCCCCATACAATCACTGTGAACACATTCCTTCCTAAATACTAGGAATATTGGTCAGTGTCTTCAGAAAATTTTTTTCTTTATATAACCAGATAGAGTCAAACTTATTAAATATAATGAGCTTATCTTTCCTTTTAAAAATGAGAGTATCCAATGCTAGTGATGGCCTCATTAAATGTATGTACAATCTCAAAACTTCCTCAGGACAATGTAAAATTCTATTAAAATAAAATTGTCAATTATCTTCCATTTCTGAGTACAGGTTCTAGTATAATCATCCCAAAGATGGAAAAAAAATTATGCACAAAGATGTTAATTATGGTAGTATTATTTATAGTAACAAAACATGGAAATGGTTAAAAATATGATGCAGGCCACAGGGAAATAGTATGAGTTGTTTTAAATGTCAAGAGTTTTAATAACATTTGAAAATGCTTACACTGGGCTGCAGGGATAGCTCAGGGGTACAGTGCTTGCCTAGCACTCACGAGGCCCTGAGTTCAATCCTCAGCACTAAGAAAAAAATAAATAAAATACAATAAATAAATCAATCAATAGAAAGAAAAAGTAACTAGCCAAAGATAGCCAAGACAATTTAAATGGCAGAGGAAAGGGGTGGATTTTACTCTTCTAGATAGCAAGGCTTACTATTATTAAGTTGTAATTATGAAAAACATGAGTATTAAAGCAGAATCAGACAAACAGGCAACTTATATATGGTATAATATATTTCACACACATATATACACATACATGTATATACATATATACCACACATATATACACACATACATATAAAAAGTTGTATTATAATTAAATTACTGTTAGAACAAGGGGCTCTAAGTGGAAATATATACATATATAATATTATTTATATAACTTAGTTTCCTACTTCACATTGTATGTAAAGTCCAAAATCTATATGGATTAAACAACTTAAATATGAAAAGAACTAAAAATTTGCAAAAAAATGTGGTAGTATATAATTATAACCTAAAAGTAGGAAAGGATTTCTTTAATTTTCCTTTTTTCTTTCTTTCTTTCTTTCTTTTTTTTTTTTTTTTTTTTGTGGTACTCGGAGGCAGAATGCAGAGCTTCATGTATGCTGTGCAAGCACTCTGCTACTGAGCTGCATCCCCAGCCCTTTTTTGTTTATTTTGTAAATTGAGACAAGGTCTTGCTAAATTACATAGTTTGTCTCTGGCCTTGAACCTGCAATCCACCTGCCTCTGCCTTCTGAGGTGCAGGGATTACAGACGTGCACCACCACACTGGGCTTGAAAGAAATTCTTTTTTTTTTTTTTTTTTGGTCTACCTTTCTTTTTTTTATTGGAACTTTTTAATGTACACTTTAATGTGATTCATTCTGACATGTTTTTCATTGTGACATTTCCATATATGCATTTTGATGAACATTATTCATATGGGTTACCCCTTACCCTTCCCTATGCTTCCCCCACTCCAAAACTTATAGAAGGCAAGATAAGCAACACACTCGATCATATAGGCTTAGGAAAGTATTTCCTTAATAGGACTCCAATTGCTCAAGAAATTGCAACAAGAATAGATAAATGGGATTACATGAAATTAAAAAGCTTCTGCACAGCAAAAGAAACAATTAACAGAGTCAAGGAAACCCTCACAGAATGGGAAAAAATCTTCGCATTTTATACATCAGACAAAGGTCTAATTACTAGAATTTATAAAGAACTCAAGAAAAAAACTCCCAAAAAAACAAACAACCCAATACACAAATGGGCAAAGGAACTGAGTAGACAGTTCTCAAATGACGAGGTCCGTAAAGCCATGAAACACATGAAAAAATGATCAACATTGCTAGCCATTAGGGAAACGCAAATCAAAACAACTCTGAGATTTCACCTTACACCAGTAAGCATGGCCAAGATCAATAAAACAAACAACAACAAATGCTGGCGAGGTTGCGGGGGGGGGGGGGGGAGGGAACACTCTTACATTGTTGGTGGAGCTGTAAATTGGTCCAACCACTGTGGAAATCAATATGGAGGTATCTTAAAAAACTAAAAATAGATCTACCATATGACCCAGGTATAACACTATTGGGAATTTACCCAAAGGGAGATGGGTCATCATACCACAGAGACATCTCCATGTTCAATGCAGTGCTCTTCACAATAGCAAGGATATGGAATCAACCAAAGTGCCCTTCAACAGAAGAATGGATAAAAAAAACTTTGGTATATATACACAATGGAATACTACTCAGCAATCAAGTAAAATGAAATAAGGTCATTCGCAGCAAAATGAATGGAATTAGAGAAAATTTTAAGTGAATGAACACAAGCTCAGAAAGAGAAACACCACATGTTCTCACTCATATGTGGGAGCTGAATCAAAATTATAAGAAGGGAAAATCCTATTCAAAGGTCAGATCAAAATAAAGTGGGGGGGAAGCTAAGAATGGTATAATATAAATGATCAATATAAGTGGTCTAGAAAATGCATGCAATTGTTCTAACAAAATAAAAACAAAGACCACTACAGGAAAAGTTTCTATCTTAAACAGAACTGGAACCCAAGGACATATAGCAAAATATTACCAAGTAAAAGATAGAGAAGACTTAGATGGAGAGGGTGGGAGTGGGGGATGCATAGGGGAGGGTAAGGGGGAACCTATATGAATAATGTACATCCAAATGTATGTCAGAATGAATCACATTAAGGTATACATTAAAAATTTCCAATAAAAAAAAACAAAAAAAAAGACTTAAGTCTTTAATTTATACCTTTTAATTTCCTTTCATTGTTCCCCAACTTTTCGTCCAAAAAGTTAGACTCACTCATACAGTTCTATAAGTTGTTGGTAACAGAGTGGAGCAGGATGCCTTGTTCACAGCAAGTTCTCTGCTTGTCCCTGTGAAAGGAAGCAGTAGTGTATCAATGACATGTGTCTGGGATTTCCAGGCAGTGACCACCAGCTGTGGGGGCAGGGGGAAGGGGGAAAGGTCCCTGGCACAGCTGAAAACAATGGAAAAAGGTATGAGCTGTGAAAGTTCATTTTCCAAGCTGATATCCTGGTAGGGGCTCTAGATACATTGCTGTTTTACTCAGGTTTGAACAAGCTAACCCTGAAAAGGGGCTGGGGCTTAGCTCAGTTGGTACAGTGTTGCTCTGTGCTCCCTGTAGGGCCTAGGTTTGATCCCTAGCGCTGCAAAAATGGGAGAAGGACCTGGCAGCCCACTCCCAAAACATCAGCCATTGAAAACCCTATGAATATCAGAGAAGCACTGACACAATGCCTGGCATGGCACAGGGTCAGGTCGTGTTTTGTTCTGTTGTACATAGAGTTGCTATGAGTTGGACCTGACTCAACAGCACCTAACAACAACAACACTGGAAAGGGAGTACTGGTAAATTGCCATTCTGGGCAAGTTTCCTAAATGGCCTATAAAAGACTTTTACTCCATGGCCTAAATGCTTTAATAATAATTCTCCCATCCTTTTTGTCTCTTCCAGTCTCCTCCACACCTCTCTCTTTCTCCCCACTCTTCTTTCACACACACACACACACACACACACACACACACACACACACACACCCCTCAGCCCCTTGCTGCCTGCCAACAATTAACTTAAATAAAGCTACCCAAAATTATGCACTTCTGCCTCTCACCATCACCCTTATAAGTAGCCCTCAGAACCAAAAGAAAAAAAGAATAGCTTGATTCTCCACAATGCATGACCATGAAAATGACTTATTGAGACACAGCGCATTACGTGTGCTGCCCATGGTGATACTGTTATAGTAAATTCATCATCCTGACATGTTCATAATGCCCTGACACTGCTGTCTCATTACATCCCATGCTACAGGGTTACAGCCTATGCTGTGTCCCTCGGGGAGATGCTCAGCACTGAGCAGAGCCCTCCTCCCCTCATGCCTCACCTAGATGATCTACTTATCCTGCTACATGCTGTTGCCGCTGAGCAAACACTGCAGGGTGAAGAAAAGGATGTCCTAAAGGATGGAGGATGAAGGTGAAGGGGCACTGGCTCCTGAGGGAAATGAAAGCTAACTGGCTGCTCTCATCTGGGCTGTTCTGAGGTGGTACTCCCGACCACTGCCACCAACATCAGCAGTGCCAGAACTGATGATTGGCTGGTCACAGTGGACTCTATTTGAAGCAGAGGAGATTTTCCTGAATGATGCAATCACTTGCAGATGAGAATTATTCTCACCCATAAACACCATTGAATTAATAGCCCACAGTGAGCCAGCGAAGTCAGGTATCAAGGGAAACCCATACACCCTCATCCCTTTCCCTCCGTGCCTCACTGCTGCCACCCATGATCACACATACCCACACACACATACACATACACGCACTCATGCATGCATACACACGAATGCATATAATACCCACTTTTTAAATGACAAACCACAAAATGCCAGTGTTTACTGTGCAAAACCCACTGTCTTTGTTTAGGTTCCCTGTTGGGCTCCACTGTCATTCTGTCTCTCAACACACACTCTGGCAACAATTAAAATGCAAGAAATTTGAGGGTAAGCCCAGAAAGCACTATCTCCAGTAGGTGAGTGGGAAGTGAGAGCAGGAAGGGGGGGCAGCCAAAGGAGAGTGTGACACCAAGCCAGCCACCAGTGGGGCGATTAGAGCTTAATCCCCTGGGCAGAAACTGGGAAACAGTATAAAACACTCATCTCCAGATCATTCTACCAGAGAGGCAAAGGGCTGGGGTATTTGTTCCCCAGATTCCCATCAGTCATTGGCTGAAGACTGTTCCCTAGAAGGATTAATTCCCGAGCATTTTTTAGTCTAGCACTTCTGGTCTGTTTTGGACAAGCCAGTTTACTGCGTTCAGTACAGCACTGCCCCAAAATGGGCTCCCTCGGAACTGCAGCTTAAGTCAAAAAAGTTGCTGTTTGGTGCCATGAGTTAAGTCCGACTCATGTTGTTGTTGTTATTGTTAGGTGCCATCGAGTCGAGTCCCACTCATAGCGACCCTATGTACAGCAGATCGAAACACTTGCCGATTCTGTGCCAGGCAAACCATCTTATTTATGTTTAAGCCCATTGTTGCAGACACTGTATTAATCCATCTGGTGAAGGGTTTTCCTCTTTTGCGTTGACCTGCCACTCTTCCAAACATGATGTCCTTCTCCAGGGATTGTTCTCTCCTGACTACATGTCCAAAATATGTAAGACGCAGTTTGGCCATTTTTGCTTCCAAGGAGCATTCTGGTTGTACCCCTTCTAGGACAGATCTGTTGGTTCTTTTGGCAGTCCATGGTATATTCAATAGACGTCTCCAGCACCACAATTCAAAAGCATCAATTCTTTTTCTGTCTCTCTTGTTCAATGTCCAGCTTTCACAACCATATGATGCCACTGAAAATACCATGGCATGAGTCAGACGCACCTTCGTCTTCAATGTGACATCTTTGCTTTT